>JAHZNC010004764.1:0-16038 GCA_027744095.1 Zhuqinia jingwanae | reverse complement strand
CCCCTTAAAGTACAATTTGAAGTAAAATATTGTAATGTAACGTAATTACTTACTCCGCGACAGGAGGACGGATGAAAACGCAAATCTGATGCTGAAAATAAATTGATTAAAGAGGAAATGTATAAATTCAAAGTTTTCGTTGCCACAACTCATGTGGTGCATTATTTATGGGATTATCCTAGTTTGCCTTTCATCAGGGTGCCTAAAACTATTACATAATGTCCCATGAATATATACCTACTTACAAGTTACAAACATTACTAAAAATAATATATAATAGGTACATGTGTATAAATCCTGTCTAAATAAGGAACGCTCATTGTCTATGCTAACAGGGTTTAAATCATTGATTACTGGTCATTCGCTAACATATGGACAAGGAATATTTACTGCTGTTTGACACAATTCCAAACGTCTGTTACAATTTGGATTGCTCAGAGAGTGGTATATAATAATATTGAATATGTACATGCGTGTGTACATGTGTGGTAGTTCTCCTCTAAACAATTTTGGAATAGACATGTAGGCATATTTTGTATATCTGCTGGGAGTAGTTTTGTGTCTTGTCTTTGGAGCATTGGCAGAGAGAGAAAGTAACAGTCCATTTGGAAATCGCATAGGTATATATATATACACAGGCGCATACACACTTCCCAGGCATGAAAGTAGTTGCAAGTGAAGCATAAAGAGAGGAAATCATTGGCTGGCTTAAGCAATTCCTAGAAGACACCAAATGTGCTATAATAAAACTAACTGACTGTGAGTTAGTTCACCGAAAACACAACCAACACACACACACACACACTGTACACATATTATATAATATATATATCTATACTGCATGTGCAAATTGTGCCATTACGTTTTTTTTCGCGTCTATATATAATAATATCTTTTCCTAATGCTGCTATAAAACGCCAAGGCAAAAACGAGGCGATAAATTCCCGCCGACTCTCAAATTACGATCATTTAGAGCGGAGCTGAGGACGTATTTATGACTCAACCCTTGCCACATGATACCCATTTCCAAAGTTATATGGACTAATACCAATTTACACAAAGAATTATGACTACACTAGAAAGAGAAAGAGGGAAGCACAAGAAGGACTCTTGGAAAATACATTGCTTTTCCACATCCTCCTCCTCTGGTAATAATTTTCAGCGGCAGGAGAAAAAAAAATGCACACTTATTCAACTTTTAGTGAGTTCCATAAAACGGCGGATCATTTTCCTTTCGGTGTATAGTAGTGGTAGAATGGTGGTGGTGGTACATGGTGTTCTATCTATAGTTTATATACATACATATAATATGGCAGTGTGGGTTTTAAAGGCGTCGTCATCTTAAAAGCAATAATAATAATAATAATATCATGATGATGTTCCCATTCTGATCATGACGATGATACACGGCTATATTATAGTATATGTCTTCCTAAGCAAGTAATCTACTTTCTTGTTGCCACTTTCAACAAGATAAATTGTTTCGCTCATAATTTCTTCTCGTTTTAGGGCAGTCCAACATCAATAAGGAATGGATTTATGGACGGCAGTTGAAATATGGGAATCGTCATTTGGCCAGAGAGATAAAAAAAAACTGAAGAAAAAAAAAGATTGTCAGGAAAATTTATCTTTTCTTGAGTTTGTGTACCATCATATTATATTACATTACAACACAAAAACTGTATAGCACCACCATCACCACTGCTGCGATGCTGCTGATGTATGAGCACATGCACATGATGATGATCATGATATGTCCATTAACACAGTATGTGACCCAACCTGAACGATTTTGATCTTATTTTAATCATTTTTATGGGCTCATCATATGCATCCACATCATTTATTTTTCTTCAAAATCAAAATGACTTTTTTTGTGTAAAAAGATTGTATTTTTTTTTCTTGAACAAAAAAAATATAATAAAACCAGATAGCACATAAATTTCAATTTTTGTTAGCCATTTGTATGCAATGTCATGTAGATCCTAGTATCGAACAGAAATACATATATTATTATAGTACCACGTTGTACAATGATCCGTGTTATTCCTTCGTTCACAAGATTTTTGTAGTAGTAGTATTTTTTAAAGTAGGTTAAATCCTGCCAAGGTTATTTTCTATATAATGTATGACATTGCAGTAAAATTGCAACAGGAATTACTTCATTTCTCTCTCTCTTTCATTCTTCTTTTATAATAATAATAATAATATTCAAGTCTAAAAGACAACTCAAACCCTGCCAAGTTTATTTTGTCGGCTTTTTTATCATTTTATGTCTCAAGACCGTTTTGCAAAAAAAAAAATCTTCTCTTATCTCTCTGCAAAGTTGAAATATTTATAAAAAAATTGACCGTTTGTAATAAATCCACTCTTTTTTTGCAATGCCAATAAATTATATTACTTTTGCGAACATGACATTTAGAAAGAGAGAAGAAGAGGAAAAGCCGAAAACTGAATATACTTATTTTTCATGCGGGTCTCGACTCAGTGAATAACTCATCTCAAAGGCCATAATACACACAGAGAAGCAGCGAGAAGCCGGCTTTTTGCTATTTTAATGTACACTCTATGATGTCACGTCATGCATGCGCAGCGCGTCTCTTTCTAAATTCCCCATCATCATTATTATCATCGTCATCCCTAATATTATTATTATTTTTTATTTAAAAAAAATGGCAAGTAAAACAAGAAAGTAGGCATTTAAAAATGTGCTTTGTTCCATAGCATTCAGCATTGCTAAACCAGCATGATAGCAATAATAAAAGTAATAAGACTCGACTCCCAAAACACAATACATTTTTTTGGTACAGAATGCGAAAAAAAAAATATATAAGAAATACATTTTACTCTCTGTCTATTTGACTCTCTGGTTGTTAGAGAGAGAGAGAGAGAGCGGAGGAGACACAAGAAGACAGAGAGCACACAACAGCAAGTAAAGCAAAAGCAAAACTAGTGGCCTGCAGTAAAAAACGTACAGAAGAATAATTTATGACAGGGCAAAATTTTTATGAATGTACGAAAAGGAGTAATAAAGATAAGGTTTTTACCAGGATTGATTTATTGGTCAAGATTTTAATCGAACTGTCATACACGACTGTGTGCGCTGCTGCTACATTATGTTATTTGTGTGTAGACCAAAAAATACTGTACATATTATGCACATTGAACACACTTATTTGAGATGATATAGTATGCAATGTGCAATACAAAGAGCATGTGAATAACCACCGTCACCACACAAACCAACTTACTCATAATGGGCTTCTCCAAGAAGAAATAAAAATATATAAAAACCTCACGCGATGCTCTACTGCTGTTGCTGCTGCTCCTGCCTTCTTTATTGCTTGGATGCTTAAATGGTTGGCAGGCTGGACTCAACAACATAGCAAAATGAAAGAAAAAGAAAATAAATGGTTTGGCCTATGATTTCTCTCTCTCTCTCCGTTTTGTATAGTATAGCAAATGTATATTGTACAACACATACATATGTTCGTGTAACGACTTGAGTAATGGCAGTAAAACTGTCAGAAAAAGATACCAAAAAGTTATTATGAACAAGAAGCTATATTATTATATTCTCTTGCAAGTGTTGTTACAGCCAAATGAATGGCCATTCATTTTGTTTTTTTGGTGGAATTCAAGTGTGGTAATAGAACTGACACAGTAGTAGTAGCAGTAGTGCAGTGAAGACTCACACTGACTGACTAACTACAACTACATTACGTATTAGAAGAGACTACTACTATATAGACCTCATACATTTCTGATTGTGTATGGTATATTAGACAGGAGTAACACCATGCACCTAGATATTATTCCTTGTCTCTTTTCCGCTGATGATGTCTCTCCTCCTTGTTTTCTCCCATTTGTTCCTGTTTATTATGAATGAGACTCTGGGGACGTCAACAACAACAACGACGAGGAAAAGAACTGCGACTTTTTTTTTAAACCGTCGTCAATTGCCGTCGTCTTTTCTCCTTCTTTTTTTGACGACATGAGAGAGGCAGCATGCATGGAATTGCAAATTATAATGTGCACACATAAACACGCGGTATACACAGTAAAAAGTAGTAGTAGTAGTAGTGTGTTATATACATATAGAACCTATATGACATGACAGAAAAGAAAGTCGTTTTGTGTAAGTGATGGTGGCAGAGTTGCGTGGTGGTGGTAAAATGGATGATAATAATAATATGATGATGATGGTAGTAGTGGTGGTGGTGGCAAAGCCTGCTTTTTTTGGTAGCAGCTACATGCATACCATGTACTTAGGCAAGCTGTTGGAAATGTCACAAGGAGCGATAATAATGACAACTTTGCTGGCTGTCCTGCCAGTTTACCAAGTATACATGTACATATAGCCATAGCAGATACAATAATAAAAAAGAGAACAATGGTTTTGACTCTCTATGTTCGTTTAGTCAAGAGACACCGAGGGAGCTTGAGCTGGACAAATAGGAAAACATATATTATTATTAGGTATACATAATATGTATCTATGTTCTTTTCTTTCTCTCCAACAGCGAGTGAAGTATTGTTATAGGGAGCACAACCCACATGAAAAACATGACAAATGACCAGAGCTGACAGGAAGGCAATTAAAATTGACAGGTGACAAGAGGAACTCGTAAAAATGGCCTTTTGCCTCAAAGCAGAGTCAGTACAACAGAGAAAGAGAGTCAAGTCAACTGAGGCAAAATGTATATACTACACAATCATGAAAAGAAAAGAGAACCATATAACATTATAGCATGACAATGACAGCAACGAAGAAGGCAATCTATGTATATAGCTTGCTCGCGCTCTCTCTTTCTCTCTCTGTTGCTGCTGCTGCTGCTGTGAAATAAATTATGACTTCCTGTTCGTCTTCTTCCATTTAAAAGTTCTCTCCTTTTCCACTCCATCATCATATACATAATACATATAACAAATGACCGTTTGTTGAGCACGAAAAACACTTTTTTTTATGTACGGTTTATTACATTATACATTCCCTATTCTCTTCTTCTTTATTCCCGTCCAGTTCAATTGCCGTAATAGCTTGCTCGAAAAAATAAAGAAAGGAGTTCGTTTTTATAGGTCTCTCTGGACAAAATACGGTGAATTGTAGTGTGTAGTACAAAAAGACATTATAAAAATGAACAGGCGAGAGAGAGAAAGAGAGAGAGAAGAGTGAGGTAACAAAATTGAAGAATGTTGACAAGAATAACAGGAGCTGATAATGATATGGTTTATCTATACAATTTATCATCAACTTCACAAATGATATATTGTAATGGTTGTAAATAATGTGCTTCTTTTCTTGAGAGAGGGTGGTGGTCCCTTGTATCCGGATCATTGTCCACTTATGTCTGTATGTTTTTCCTGCTTTTCAGTTGAGTTACGGAGAAGAACAAAATGTGTTCATGGTAGTGCTACACCCTACATAATAATAATAATAATAATAACGTATTTCATGCTATAGATTATTTGTTCGCTTGTTCATTTTTATAGTTTGCTTTGATGGCATGCCCATTACTCATTCATTTACGACGACAAGAAGAGCAGGAGTAGAGGTATGAAATGTATCTTGTTATAGGCATGTCCAGTCGTAAATGTCAGCCAAACGAGAATAACAAGAAGAAGAAGAAGAAGGAAGAACAATAAGCCAAAAAGCCAAAGCATATTACAGAGTGTGAGGAGCAGCAGAATGCTTACGGTTTTATGAACAATGAAAATGAACGACGACCTGTGTATATTATAAGAGAGCAAGCCTGAGGGTCCACATATCACAATGTGACGGCTCCTTTTTTGTTTGTCATTTTAACTCGACTTGAATTGTTTGTTTGTTGGAGGATAGCTTTATTTATGTGTGTTATACTTTTATTGTGTTGATGTTAACGGTGGTAAAAATGGTAATGGCGATGATGGTGGCAAATGCGGCGATATAATATATAGAGGCGACACACACACAAACACACACACTAATAATGAAATTATTATTACTGTTGTTGTTGAATTGTGATGCATTTATGTAAAATAACTGGATCACTTAAGTTTAAGAGTATATATTATATTAGCTCATCTAGAGTTCTAGAATAATATGTATGCAGAATGAGTGTGTGTGATGATACGCCTGATCACCCAAGTTGACATGATAAGGTTTTTGGGGTTTCTCTCCTTGTGAGGGCTATTTTACTTAGAGAGAGATATATAGAGACACACGCAAATTAAGTTAATCTGGTATTGTATAGGTAATACGAAATATATATATGTGTGTGTGTGTAATCGTCACTAAAAATGTAATAGGATAAATGTGCGGAGTCATATATACGATAAATTATGTGAATAATGGAAGGAAATGTCAGTTTTCTGAAAATTAGCGTAAATTTAAATTTTCAGCTGTGAAATTAACGAATAATACATTGGCTTGCTCGCCAGACTGAGGGATGGATGGGGAGTAAGAAAAGTACTTACGTACATTAGTTTTCTAAACTGTATTCACACTTTTGGCAGAAGCCCAGGCAGACTAAAAATTATGTGCAATGAGTATAGTATGTACGAGGTATGTGCATATTGTAATACATTGTATCTGTCTATATATGCACATGGATAGATGTGTAGATGTATAGGTTTATGCTTAGGCATATTATCTCTTTTCTAGCTTTACAATATATACACATTCATTTTTAACGCTAAATCACATCTCCTCTCTCTCCATTTTTTATTTCAGTTAGGCTTCAACTGGCATCGTAATACATTCTTCTAAACTACTATGCCGTGGCAGACGATAGAATAAATTGCTTCCTCCGTTTTTCGGTTGGATCGGTGCTGTATGTATTATTCCATGTTGTGAAAAGAGAAAAAAGGCAGGGAGCATGGAAAGCGCATAAATTTTGCAAAGTGACTAAAGTGGGTGTCCCACGACGACAAATGTGAATTTATTGCTGACAGTTTGAACAACTGAGCAGGGATCTATCTCTTCTCTCCTTTTTCCTTCACCAACAGTTGAGAAGAAGAAGAAGAAACAGAAACACACTGCTGAAAGTTAGTTTTTTTTTTACCAGTAACTAGCTTCTCCAACCAAGTATACAAAATATATTTACAATTTACACACACACACACACACACTAGTTTATTATGGAGGGAGAAGGAGGAGATGGAGGCGAAGCTATGTAATTCTCAAAAATGTATAAAAAGGTGCTGTGTGATGTTCTGAAAAAATATAATGGATGTATGTATAGATGTAGTACATAGTAGTCATCCTATTTGCTCTACTCATTTTGTCTAACATTTAGTACAAACGACATGACATGACATCATGATGAAGAAAATAGAGGAAAGCAAGTAGAAAGGAGTGAGTACATTGCAGTAGTGCTGGTGGTAGTAAAAGGAAATAAATCTCATATGATATCAGAATGTCACCAAGAAAAAACAAGGGAGAGAGAAAGAAGCATACACAAAGAGTATCCATCTCTCTCTCTCTCTCAGTGAAATGCAATGGCCCAACAAAATAGAGAGACAGGCAGCTATACATATAAATATACAGAGTACAGACAAACAAAAACACGGAAAAAAGAGAAATCCTTTCATGTCATGCTATTACATTTCCAACTTTGTTTCTTTTTGACTGGTTCAACTGCTGCTTAGTTCAGGCGAAATGCAGAAGCAGCAAAGAAACGGTAGTAGGGTAATAGTAGAAGTAGAAGCAAGTGAAGCAAATAAATTTGCGAGAGTAATTACCCGAGCTCGGAACACTGACTGGTGACCATCCATTCCCGTCATGGACCCATTAGTCTGTCAACTTCAGTCAACAACAGAGAGCCAAACCATGCATCTTCTTTATTTCCAACCGAAACCTCATTCATTTCATGAGCTAGCAGAAAAAGAAAGAAAGCAGCCGAGAGAGCCATTGCACCAAATCATATAATATATATGTATGTAACTTATACTTATTAGAGTGGGAAAACACTTTCGCATGTGGTTGGATGAATATATGTACATGTATACGTGGTTCTTGTGGTAAATTTTTCTGGCTTTCCGCATTATTTCCTTTACACATGTCCCATTTCATTTTTTCATGTTAAGTCGTCAACGGGGTCAAATCAAAGTCATTTCTTTAGACAATAATATTATGTCATCATCCTATGTTCTCTTATCATCATCATCCTCTGATTAGATGCTCAGCCAACAAGCAAACAAATACACACATTTCCCATTCATTTCACACATTCCGAAAGTGAAAAAAATGAACAAAATGGTGACAATGAATATGACTAAAAGGAAATACGATAGAAAAAAGGTCATCTTACATAATGATATGCGTCACACTTTTTATTTGCAGTCACAAGAATAACAGTAAAAGTCACTAAAATATATTTTCCTATAGGTTTAAGAACACTTTTTTTTGGCAGAGAAGGGGAAAAAAGATGAACCCATTTTTTTGCTCCATTATTATTTAGAAACAACGATAAAAATGGTGATTGGTGTGATGTTTTGAAGGTAATTTAAATTCGACGAGTGCTATAAAGCAAAACCCCAAGCGTTTGGATTATTAGGCCATTATTTTTTTTCTGCTCTCTCGTCGTCCCTGTTTTCTCCCCTTGTTCTATAGTGCATTGAAGAGACTTTTAGCACACTCCATTGCCAAGCAAATCACCATAGGCAGCAGATTCCCAGTAAAAGCAAACAAGAAAAAGGAGAAAAAAAAGACGAAGAGCAGACCATATAGCACACACCACCACACCAAATGTAATGTTGTGTTGTAAAGTTAGTGATATAGCGGAGTTTTTTAGTGTAGTCATAATTCTTTGTGTAAATTGGTATTAGGCCATAACTTTGGAAATGGGTATCATGTGGCAAGGGTTGAGCCCATAAATACGTCCTCAGCTCCACTCTAAATGATCGTAATTTGAGAGTCGGTGGGAATTTATCGCCTCATTTTTGCCTGGCAGTTATTCTGCGCCCTGAGTATTATTACGCAAAGCAGCTCGCGAACATTTTACTTTTTTTATATATATTTTTTAGTATATCCGCCACGTATACATATTATTAACGCGTTCTTTATGCTTTTGACCAAAGCCAAAACTGTATTTCTTGTTGTTGATGATTTCCTCCTCTGTAGTCGTAGTCTCTACTTCACATGGCTATAATAACAAACGGTGGTGTTTGGTGTTAGTGATGCAGCACTACTGCTGCAAACGAAGGAATTAAAATGGGCGTTGGTTAACACTTAAAATGAATGGGATAAAAGATATAAACTGTCGTGACCAAGCGTGTACCGTATTCTTTCAGAAGGATGAGGATGGCAATAATAATAATAGTGACGACAACGAGGCTATGTTATGTTACGTTATCTATAAACTAACATAATGAATACTTGTAGAAGCCATCTTTGATCATATTTCATATCTAACGGTGTGCCGGTGGTATATGGCAAGACGATTTAATGTTCGCATTCTTTAATGCATTAAACATACCTACATACATACCTACTCCCCGTAAATAACATCGGATCAGTAGACACGGATAATGTGATACCTTTCGGCTCTCTCTAATGAAATGTTGGTTCATAATGTTACACATAAACTTATCATGATATATATTATTATGTGTGATACATGGCCAGATGGATACTCCTGTTGACAATCTCATATTTTCCCCCGTCGTTAGAGACGTATAAAAAGAATTAAAATAAATGGATGTCTAAAATTCAGTTTAGTATCTTCCATGGTTCAGAGATCATAACTCTTATTCGGGCGACAGAAAAGACTAAAAAAAGGCAGGGAGCAAAGAAAAGGTTTAGTATACATGCAATATAGTGCGTGTAACTTGCTGGAACTGGCAAAGAAAGACAGACAGAGAGAGAGAGAGAGAGAGAGAGAGAGAAGGCAGGCAAAGATGATAAAGTACCGGGACTTTATGGCCATTCTTTATGGGTCTCACAGAACCAATATCTTTTTCCTTTCCAGCCTCCACCACCATCATCATCACAACCAAAGCATCATTTCAAAATTATAGCATCCTCAACCAGCACCACCACCGCACTGCCACCTTTGCCTTCTTCGGCTCTTCTATATTATATTATGCTCCATATAGCTTTTATAACAACTGTTTTGGCTGGAGGTTATCGCGCCATAATAATACCTTCCCTATTACGAACATAACAGGGAACATTAATATTTTTAACTTGTCTTATCCCTCCTCGCTCACGACTACAAAAGTGTACATAAAGCAGAGTTTAATATGAGTTAGGTGAAAAGCCGATGAAAGTTTATGATCTCCAGAGTATTTTCGAATGGTGAATGGCGATGGTAGTATGGTGGCGATGATGGTACATCTTTGAAGAAAAAAAAAACAAAAAAGACTATATATTGAACGAATGGATGTCTACAGTTAAAAAAATGTGTATATTAGAATGGTAACGACATGGTAAAATGGCACTACTATATATAACTGTATAGGTTATATGGGTTCCAGACGGAGAGAGGGGTATTTTTTTTATTCCCTCTCACTTAGTGGCTGTGTAGCAAAAAAAAAAGTAAAGTTGGTTATGAGAAAGTGAGCTCGTTTTGCCACAGACACTAATGTCTCCTCTTCTACAGAGTACTCCAACTTGCTCCAACCATCAGCATCATAAAAAAGGAAATTTTCCCATATCAGATCATATAACAGAGAGTAACGGTGGTTGTACTGGCGGCGATGAATGTCGGTGTTATTGCAACTCCCTCGTGAAATATGACTTATGACGGCTATAAGGCGTATGGAGATGGTGGAACAGGTACTTAAACACATAAAACTGGCTGAAAGGCATGAAAATGGCAAAACGGTGTATGAAATGTGTAGTGCGTAGTAAAATTAAAGTATATAGTAACATGGTAGTAGTAGTAATAGTGGTGATGGTGGTGGTACTAAAAACATAATAGAATGAGCCAACAGCATCAGCAGTATAGCGGTAGTAGTAGAGAAGTAACAAGAAAAAGAGAGAGATATATTTTATGGCAATATCCGGTATGGTTTTGGATTGGATATATATTTTTCAAAGAAGAAGTGGATAAGGAAGTAAAAGTACATGTTAGAGTAGTAGGAATGTGCGTTGATGCTACTGACCAAGTTCATATTCTCTCCCCCAAAAAAACTCAACAACATTCCGTTGCAGGAAATGCTTGTCTTATGCCTTTCACTTCTGGTATGGCGGTGGTGCAAGTCGTTAGTCGTTGGAAGTTTTTTTTCCTCCTTCTTCTTCTCCTTCTTGTTCTATAGGGCGCTACTAATAGTGTAATATAGCCAATTTATGATATGGTTTTAAGTGTATACACGGCAGTATATTATATATTTATGATGATTATAAAATTTAACTGGTGACACCCCGACATGACAATTATTACACTGCCAATATTACCCAAATGCCAAATTGTGAACTTAGCAATTACCATTCACGCCATATACATGCATATATATAATATGCCATACCTATTATGAGTGAGAGTGGAAATGTCATTGTCGGCAGAAAAGTAATCTATAACATTTTTCTTCTTCTTCTTGTATGAGTGTGTGTATTTGTGGAACATTTCATCATTCATCAATTAAGAATCACTCCAAAAAAAATTACAGTGGAAAGGAATGTCGGGACCGGAAACAAGCCATTGCAAATGCTATCATGTTATTCCCAGACTTGAAAAAATATACCATCACACACAAAACTGCATTACACACATATATATTACACCTATATTCCTTTTTATAAAAGTAAAAGGGAAGCGGAGGAATGAAGAATGACTCTTTCCTCCTGCTTGATTCTTTCAGTGTGTGTGTGTGTGTGAGAGAGAGAGAGAAGGAAAAAAACAGAAGTGCAAGCAGAGTGTCAGCCATTATGGAGGCAGTGCATCAGCAAAGTAATTTTCCAGGATAATATATTATGTCTCAGGCTGAAAAAAAGAAGAAGAATAAAGCAAAAAAAAACATACCAGTAAAGAAAATAAAGCAGAGAGAAAGAGAGAGCCAAACATTATGAAAGGAATAGATTACTTTTTAGTAGAACCACTACAGCTGCTCTGCTGCAACACTTGCTTTACTCCACTTCCATGCATCCCATACATCATCATTCTCTCGTATGATGCGTGTTTTTTATTCTTTTTCCCAAAGAAAAAGAGCAATGAGGAACAAAATAATATTTTATAAGTGAACGTCATATGTACATACATATATAATATAACTAATAATAAAAGGCTCTTTTTTTTACTGGTTGATCTTTTATTTGTACACATGCCTATACATATATACAGCAGCAGCAGCAGTAGTAGTAGTGCTTGCGACATGTAGCAATATAGGTTTCAGTTGGAGGAAGTATATAGCAATTTTCAAGACAGACATGTTCACGCCGACAGGCTTCTGAATGGAGATGAAAAATCCCTCATGTCACGATAATAAATGAGCAGATTTATCATGAGACGTCCTTAACGTCCGGGACTTGCCTCCTTTTTTTTCTTTTGCCTTCCAGCACACACACACACACAACCAACCACATAATGGATTACCCACTCCCGTCCTGTCATTTATTCCTGCCATTTTTCACTTCTCTCCGTTCTCCTTTTTCTTCTTTTTATACAAGTTTCCTTCCACCATGCCTTCTTTTGCTTTCTTAGAATGACTCTATAGAGCAATATATATATATATATGTATATATCTATGTGTATGCATATTACTATGTGTACATGCATATCATAGATGATATATGTAGAGAAAACCATGTAGTTAGTCTTCTTCAATGTCGTCTTCTTTTACACTTTGTAAAAAGGGAACATGATGTAGCAATAGGGATGCCAATGGTCGGTTGTAAAGTTTTCATCCGTGTGTGTGTATTGTATACTGTAAAGCTATAAATTTATAGCAAAAAGGAAGGAGTATTCATTCGCCATATAGGTATGTGTATGTGCAATGTACGTTATTTACGAATCGTGCCGCAAAGCTTTTCTGTATACAGTGCAGTGTTTGTGTGCGTGAGAATATGTACCTGAGTCACACAAATGCACACTCACACAAACACTTTTTCTTCCTCCTTTCACTAATTCCGGTCAAAAAAGAGATAGACAGACAGGAGGCGGACAGGCAGACACAAGTTCCACTTTTACCATAAAAAATACTCCTTCACAGTCCACAAAAACCACCCTTTCCCTTCTCTCTTCTTCTTCTTCTTCTTCCCGTACTCTTCCCTATATCAGATGTACGTCACTTGAACGTCGCGTCATGTCAATAGGACAAGTACCAAAAGCTCCTTTCACGTTTTTGTCACGTCACTTCTTTTACTTTTTCCTCTTCTATTTTCTCTCTTTTGCCATACAACCAAACACGACATTGTCGACTGCTCCTATTTATTTTTTTGCGTATAAAAGCACAAATATTCTGGATAGAATGACGCCAATCATGATGATGGTGATGACTCTGGAAGAAGAGCGAGCGCACATGGACATATTGTTCCACCAAAAAGAGAGAAAGAAACGAAGCCAACCGTTTTCAACACAAAAACTCCTCTCGTATTTCTTAACTGTCCATCTTGTTTGGAAAGTAACTTATTGTGCAAAAAAAAAATCTGACATGACAGGAAAGAAAATGAAAGAATGGTTAAAGGGGAGCTCCCAGCTCAACACAACACACAGGGATCGATCAGTTGACAGGACGTCAATAGACAGTGATCACCATCATCATGATAAACGGATAAAAAATGTGGAAAGCGGGCCAATGCAAATTTAACTCGACTAGATAAAATGAAGCTTTTAGTATAACACAATATTTGTGGAGATTGTATAGTAAACACACGAGGACAAACATGTCGAAGGTGTTCATAAAATGAAGCTTTTAGTATAACACAATATTTGTGGAGATTGTATAGTAAACACACGAGGACAAACATGTCGAAGGTGTTTTATTTAAAGGAAGCCATCTTGCTTTTTCCATGTTCTCCTCGTTAACTTTGCTGTGCAGCTCCAAGTTTTGAGGCAATATAAAGAGCAATGAAATTGTACAACCGACAAGGGACAGCTTTTCCCTGGATGATAATGGTCATATCCAGCCGGGCTTTATGCTGCCATTACCGTTGTAATCATAAACAGAGAGAAAATAGAGGAAGGATGAGAATATCTAGTGGAAAATCCTGGAATGGCCAGTAAACTTTTGGTTGGGTTGGTTTAACTCGTTTTTGTTCCTCTTTAGTGCTATGAAATGAAGGGGAAAGCATTTCCTAAAGGCGTACATTGGAACAGATGGAAAGTAGATAGAGATAAAGCGAGTGAGAGAGAGAGAGAGAAAAGCAATTGATGCAATTTTAACAACCTAGTAAGTGGCCATAGTTGTATTTGTGGTGGTTTAAGAGATTAGGATTTGCCTCAACAGCAGAGCAAGTATTGTATGTATATGTATACATGAATGGGTGAAATGGAAAAAGGAGAGAAAGCAAATAACCATTTCATGTGCATGCATTCTATAGAGCAATATGTGGTGTGAGCGAATATGCTCAATATGTAGATAAAGGGATAAGGTCATTATTATATTAGGATGAGTAAAGTAGTTTAGAGCGAAACAATCTTGCTTGTGGGTCCATTTCACTGGTCCAATATTGTCAGTGATATGGCCAATGTCGTCGTATACAACATGGACATTCTCAGCAATTCGCTGGATATGGTTTCCCGTTGGAAATGTATTCCATTCCATAACAAAAATGATGACAAGGATGCCTCCTCTACCGGTACAAAATGGAATGAGTCGGTTATTTCCAGTGGAGTTGTTAAAGAGCGAGCACCTTAACGTCCGTAATGGCAGCCGTAGACGTCAACTTAAAACCTTTATCTTTTCTCTCTGGTCGTCAAACTAGCAGCCAGTGCAATTGTGTTAGTGGCAATGTCAGCAGCCGTATCGTACGTATCATCCAGCACTAGATATCGTTCCTCCAGAGAGATGGAAAAAGTGCCCATTTTTCTAGTTGTAGTAAAGTAGTAGCAGTGCAAGTGAAGGCCTAAGTATGATAAAATGAGGGCAGAGTGGCAGTTTAGGTTGGCTTATCACTCCACTCACAGGCTCATTTTATTCCTTTTCGTCCTATCATATCATCGTCATTCTTCCTTTCATGTGTGTATAAAAAAAAATAGCCCCGCTCCTGTAAGTATATATATACCCATATCATCCCACAACAACATCCCATGTTGTACACATATCCTTATTATTACATTACAATGCATTTTGAAAGTAAACACAAAATGGACTTGAAATAGCCATATTTTTGGGAATACAAAAAGAGAGAGAGAGGAGAGGGAAGATAGACTAAACAACCAAAAAAGTGTACAAAGCATACTGCACAGTAACTGGAATATTTGTTCAATGTTTGTGTTTTGTGGATTCGGTTGTTAGAAAGAATCACTTGTTATATTATGGCCATTTTGTGAGAACACACATCGTCTTTTTGTGTTCTTATGAGCCCATCTTGCTGTCAAATTTAACGTGATTTGTGTCACTCTTTATGTCCTATTACGGCTGTTGCCGGTTCCGCTTTTATGTGCTCTTTCCCCATATATTATTCTCCATCTCTCTCTCTCTCTCTCCTTTCCCTATCTCCCAGTCTGTCGCTTAAGTTATCTGTGCCTGTCTACTCGCTGGATGAGAGCAGAAAAAGCATACCCTAAAGGAGCATACCACCAGCATCACCACTAGAATCACTCAGACTCACACAAACACACACAGAGAGAATTTACTTTCTCCTTTTCTTCCAGTGTTCCATACTACTACCTTGTTTTTGCCAACTTGCCATAAGTAAGATAGTATATATAGTTATGTTCGTATGAAGTGCACATAAATTGCGTGATATGATTCATGACTCCTTCTTTATTTCCTTACTCGACGGTGATGGGCGACTATAAAGAGGAAAATGGAAAATATCTACAACAAGGCACCCTTTCTTCATGATTTGTATACGATTGCCACTTATAAATTTTCATTATATTATACATTACAAGTTACAAGACACGTTTCCTTTGTCATACACTACGATAAAGTATAATAAGCTACGCTACT
>JAHZNC010004763.1:0-24876 GCA_027744095.1 Zhuqinia jingwanae | reverse complement strand
ACTTGTTGAACAAATGATTTACACGCAAAACTGGAATAAAACCGAGAAGGGAAGGGTGTAGTGATGATACCTATAATATTATAACTCAAACAAAACAGGTTTGAATTTTAGCACTATTATTTTCAGTTGAAATAAACAAAACTAAAAATGATTTAAAAAAATTTCACACAAAAAGTAAAATGCCTTACTTTGTACTTTAAGTACCACCTAAAAGAGAAACACAAATTAGTATAATATGCATATATATTTATATTGAAACAATATAATTTAGAAATACTTACATGGGTAGCTACCAAAAATGAGGGGAAAATAGGCAAAGTTCACCAGAAAGTCCGGTTGAGTGTCCCACGATGAATAACAGAATTTAGATGAGATGAATGAGGAAGCAGCGAGAATAGCGTGAAAACAGCTCAAATTGAATTACTTAATTGAAGCTAAGATCCACACTATTCACGACACTTCTGGGGAATTGGTAGAAACTTGTCAAATGTTTTCGACAAAGGGATTGTATAACTCCAATTGCATCTACTCCTGCAAAAAGTCCTGCGCGGTTGAGTATCCACGATTAATAACGTTATATGTAGATGTGGTCGATGTGAAGCGGCGAGAAAAGTCAGGGATATTGGACTCGCATTCATACAATTATTTTAACAAATGTGAGACCCATACTCCTGACCATTCACAACGCCTCTGGGAGTAGTTAGCAACTTGTCAAATATGTTTGTCAAAGTGATTGCATAACTGCAAATGCATCTACATAACGTCCCCCTCAAATGAAGTCGATCTTGTTTCCTATAAACTTTCTTCCATCCTTGTCAGGGCAGCATGGGTGAATGTCCATGTTGTTTAGAAGTCCTCTAGCAAGTTTTATTGCTTTCTCTCTGCTCATTCCAAGTCCACCAGAATATCCAACCAAGTCCAGAAAATCAAAGTCCTGTACAATCTACCGTGAGTATTTAAGATGAAGATTTTCCCCAATCTTGATTTGGCTTCGACTGGAAATCTGCTGGTAAAGAAAAGAATAAATTTAAAGTAAATAACACATCACGATAGGATTTCACTGGTGAGGTGATCCCGGGATGATTGAATACAGAAGCTCCAGTTTTCAGTCCAATGTTTCCTCCAGTTCTTCCAGATTTTGAGTGACTTGTTGGAGTGGTCTCCTCACCTTTTTATATGCGCCCAAGAATGTGTCATATCCGTTTAAAATACAAAATGTATTTGACACATTGTATTTGTTGTAAAATATACATAGACAACAGCATGGTAGCGTAAGACGTACATTTTCTTTTAAAAAAGTACTATATTTAGATGGCATTTCCGGAATTTGCGCGTTTTTTCACCTTGTCGCATCATTTTTTTTAAAAAGAATTGTTTCTTGTAATGTGGAAAAATATCTCACGCGGACATACACACCTCTTAATTTAATAGCTCACGCGGACACATACATCTTATATTTTGATATCTCACGCAGACATATTCATCTTATACTTTAATATCTCACGCGGACATACACTCCTCATATTTTAATAGCTCACGCGGGCATCCACATCTCATATTTTAATAACTCACGTGGACATTTGAATGAAAACATGTGTAACATCTTTGGGGAACTCAAATTGTCCACTAGTGTTATTACGTAGCTGATGAAATCAGTTATGGTATTCAGATTACCATGGTTGTCTGTCTGAGAGCACGATATCTTCAGAACAGTGTACACAAATGTCTTCATATTTGGTACACAGATACCCTATTGTCATAACTCAGAACCCTATTGATTTTGAACCCCCCCACCCCCCTCCAGAAAAGTTATGGAGGAAACTTTGATTTTTTTACGTTTAACCAATAGCAAGTGAGGTAATACGTCAGACGTATTATTCGATTCACTATTAGCTACGTAAGGTCTTACAGCTCTATTTGTTGCGTCTTTCGTTATATTTTACATAAATATACTGGACAGCGGATGATGAAATGTATATGATGATACATCATTACACAACTTCATAAATGTCAGCAGTGGGCGGTGAAAAAAAAACAACCGCTGACCATTGTTTTGTATGATGTATTTTTGATTTTTGACCCGATGATATTTTCCTCGGACTAGGAGCTATCCGAGAAAACATTATTTCGGTTGATCTTGGCTAAGCCTTTCTGTTCTGTACCAGATAAAATTGTGGACAAAGTCGTATGATATTATTTTTTAAGTGATATTAAATCACAAATGTCGGGCAGTCTTCATCTCGCGAACTCATATCAAGTTCAATATTATATTTTATTATCCATAATATAATAATAATAATAAACTACGTGTTCATGTTTGTTTAAAACTTTTTCCTACTTTTGCGTTGAAATACATAAAATGCTTAAACTTAAGAAAAAAAAAATGAAATGAAGGAAGGAGGAAAAAAGGCAGATATGACAAAGAAGTATTTATGCATTTTTTTGTGGTTTGTTCGGATGCAGAAAGAGATGTGAAGGGCATAGAATGGAACGACACCGTCTGTCTCTTCCTCGTAGCAGCAGCTATTTGGCACATAATAATAATATATATAAAAAATGTTTGCATCCTATTTCTTAACTTTTGCCATTCGTTATATTTTTAGCTTTTTGCTTGTTAGGATCACAACTCAGAACATATGGTTCCTTAAAATAAACATGATCTATTATGACATATTTTTATTTGCACTACTACTAACACATCTGCAAAGAATGTTGAATGATGCATATATGTACATATATATCGCGTGTGCATGCATTTTACATATTTTAATATTTTATTAAAAGCGGAAATCTCATGATTTTACAGGAATCAAGTCTGCAATTACCACTGGTTTGCAGGAACGAGCTTTAAAAAATAAATTGCAATGCTAAAAGACATATTTATTTACAATATTTATACATCATGGTTTTGATATTTACAGTATTACAATGTTATAAGTTGCTTTTATTACCAATAGCATGTAAATGAGTTTTTATTGATATTTTTTCTTCTCTTTTTTGTTGCAATAACCACGCCTCTTATTTGAATTAGAGATGAGGGAAAGGCAAGTGTGCTTACAATTGGAGATGAGATGAGGAGAAAAATAAATAAATTTTATAGCAATAAATAAAAATGTTATCTCTTAACAAGGAGCCCAGCCCTTTTCACTAATGCCAACAAGAAGGGGAATATACGGAAAGGTTGTTTATAGGAATTTTTTTTACCGTGTGTGTGCATTTTTGTGTGCACAAATACAAACAAACCACGAAGCAAGAAGGTAAATAAATGGAACTATATATGTACATATTATGTACCCATGTAAATGTATGGAACACGTCTACGTACAAACTAAATAGCATTACGAAAATTTTTGTAACAGATAAAATAAGGGGGAAATAAGATGTAATGCAATAATATATAGGATGGAAATGTATTGGAATGGTAATATTTACATCATAATCCTTGTATTCCTTTTCTTCGTAATGCAATAGATCTTTAACCCATCTTGAGAAGAAAATCTTTTCCATGCGGAATTTTTTTTTCTTCGACCTTCTTCGCCTCCTTCCCGTTTCCCCTTCTTCGGGTTGGTTGGTACCCGTTTAGTGGTTTATCGAAAATAAACATAATATAGGTCCATATTATATAAATTGGTACACACTTCCCTCGCCCATGATACTGTAACATTGCATTTTACTTAGGGCACATGGCATAATAAGGGAACATGAGAAACTTGTAAGTGTATGTTATATCCACGCAAAAATTCCAAAATAGTTGGAAAGTAAGTGGCGACTGGGATTTCTGGCGACATGCTGGCGTGTGCAATAATTCTTCCCTTCTTTTTTTGAAAGCGCTGAAAAGTAGAAAAGCAAAATGTGTAACCTTCTTTGTTGGGACAATATGCGTGTATTGCCATGATGACATTTAAGTTGGGCACCTTTTAAAATGCTAAAACGCTTGCGACTGAAAGATGCTTACTTGTCGCTTGAATATTTTTCTTCTTATTATTATTATCCCAAATCACAACAGGGAGTGAAAACTCTGCGACATTCTTGTGAACGAATCCATTTTTTTAATTCACAATAAGAGGCAGGTGATGTAAATTTGTATTTTAAATAGGTATGCAATATAATTTTTTTTACCATCTCTGAAATTGCAGAGGTAACTGGATTGTTTGGCAATCATTTTTGCAATTATAGAATTAATTATTTGCGGAAATTTGTGCTAAACGTATTTGTTGTTCTGTGAAACTCATGTATGCTGCTGCATATCTGACAAGGCGTCTTAAGTTGACTGCTTGTTGACAGTCCTGGCAGACGTGTTGCACCTTTTAATTAATTACATTAAGCTTACATCATTTTTTTTAATGCGAGAAATCATAAACTATTAAACAATTTGGAATATTTGCTAAGCTAAGCAATGCGCGTTCATGCTCAGCAGTTCACCCAACCAAGCAAAAAAGTAACAAAAAAAGATACTACTAAATAAATTTTACATGTGTGAACATACTCGTTATTGTTGACAGGCATTTTATTATCACTTCACAAAAAAAGCAATTATGAAACATGCCGTCTGAAAATTGGATGTAATACCGGAGTTTTTTAACCAGTATTTTCTAAAGGAATAAGATTCCTTTTGCAAAAAAATGTACGTGCTATTATCTTATACATATTGAATTAGTTTGTCTCACTTGACATGGCTTTTTTATCCCCAACTCTTTTCCTTTCCAACATTTATGTTACCACGTAATTTATCTAAGACTTTTTGTCTCGCTTGGCTTGGCTGGTGTTACATTAGCTCAAAATCAATGGAAACTTGACATTCTCTTCGCAAATTTTGTTTACAAAACTACTGTGCACCAAGTTTTTTTTGCATCGTTTGAGGCCTTTGAACTATAACGTGCAAAGATATATAGTAAAACATGTCGTGCAAGTCAGTCAAGTCTAGGTGTATATTTATATGTTTGCAATTATGTGTTATTTTGTCGGTCAATTCTCTGCTAATAATAATTTGTTTTTTTTATCGGTCTGGACAGTTGTTGTCGATATATTTAACCTTTTTCGTTTATTTTACTTTACTATGCTCTATGAATTTCATCCTGCTGTAAATTTCATCACTTTATATTTAAACTTCAGTCTTTTTGCACACATAAACGGTTGTCAGAACTTTCCAGAAGAAAAATAAAATAAACAAAGTGGTTTTGTCTTACATTCATAATAACATACAAAAGTATATGCATGTTAGTATATCGGTATGTTTAATGCCAACAGCTTGCTAAAAGTTTTGATCGTCAATAGTAGTGGCTTCTTTTGCTTCCACTATATTCCTTCCTGTTCCAATGCAATACTATTACCATATTATGTAGTGATATCTCAGTCGTGAATTGTGCCTGCCGTACTTTACTTTCCACACAACATCCAGCACCCTTTTCTCCGTCACCCATGATACCACTGGTGTGTGTTTACCTTTGTGTATTGGGTATTATTATTTCTTGCTAAAAAAAACTCTTCAAGTATGCAAGCCATACTGTCTGGAACTCCATGTCTTAAGTTTAGTTCAAGACGCGAGCAGATAAGCAGTGAGAGAGAGAGAACCAAATGATGCATTTATTTATGATTCGTCCTCAAGCAAATATGGAAAGTAGCCAGGTGCCAGGTTACTACAAGAAATACACAGGGTTGATGATCAGACCAACAACGCCAAATATACAGGAACCATGCATCTGTATACCTACAATAGCAGGCTTGCGCGTTCTTAAAGTTAAATGAAAAGTTACCTTTCTTGTTTCTGAGTAAATTTGTGTACTTGGATGCATATCAAATCGTGAGAATATGTATACAAATGATTGTCAGATTAGACGATTAAACAATTAGTTCTCTTGCTTCCTGTCTAGTTACTTGTATGGTCTGCTCTCAATAGTCACACTTCAAATTCTTTCTCCTCATTTTCTCAACAGGGCAGGGAAAAAGGACGGGTTTTGGAGTTGATTGTTTTTACCTATTTCGTAAATATCATTTACACGCGTGCATATGCAAATGTTTTACTTGTCTTTATTCCTTTACTGAACGACCATACAGAGAACAACGGGAGGTGTTCGTTGTACACTGGTTCTATAGTCAATTAGTGACAGTGCTGTAAGAAATCGAACAGAATTGTGAGAGCATGCATTTGACGCAAGTTTTCTTGTAAGCTGATGTACATGATATTTGTTTAATTCATGTATATTTTCCGCGCTCATCGGATACTCGGTTCATTCCTATGACGTGTATGAAAATCTTATATTCCGATACGGATTCAAGAAAACAAATGACGCACTCTGTAACCTGACACCATGCATGTAACATATATGTATCTTACCCTTTACTCAACAATTTAGCTATATGCCTTCCATTTGGATGAATTAGACAAATGTCAGTGTGCATGGGTTAGATGAAAAATGAATACCTTTTGAAAGGCAAGGGGACCGTTTCCTGGATTTTCTACTCAGGATGCCAATATGCCAGATTACACAATAAAAGATACTCCAGAAGAGTTGCTAATCCCAAATCCACTTGCACCTGTTGTTATGGTGTGCTCTTTAGGGATGTATCATCATCATCATCCTCATCCAGCACCTCGATGACGATATAAAATAACCTTAGTTTTTAACATGAAGAAACAACTGTCACGCTAATTAATTACCGAATCCTAATTCTATTCTGTAATGATGAATAACTGAAACTAGTAAACTAGACACATGGAGCTACACAAATATTTAAGCAAAAAGTTGTACATTACACGTGTGTGCATATACCTATGTATCTCAGGTTTTTTTACTGAACTAAATATTACTACTCACATGGAAATGTGCATGTCATCGTACAACATTTCTCAGCATTCATTATACAAACTTGATGGAAATGCATACATCACTCAAGTTTTAAGATATACCCGTTTCTCCTCCTTCTCATCCTTCTCTTGTTTATTCCTCATCCTTTTTTGGTCGCCTTGGTAGCAAAGCTAAGAAGGAATGGGCTTACGATATCAGCAGAACAGTTTCGTACATTTTTTTTGTACATTTGAATAAAGTATTATGCTGTTCTGCAAAAAAAAAATCAAAAGTGCTGTTTTGTGCACTCAAAAGAGAAAATGAATCAAGGCAAGTCAACCAACACGCAGAGGGATAAATAAAATAAAAAATACAAAAAAAAATAAAATGAGTCCCCCCTTCTCTCTCTTTTCTCTTTTCTCTCCCTTCAGATGTACGTCGTATGAATATTGCATATATATTTTTTTGTTAACGGAAAAATATCGCCGACCCTTCTCCTCCAGAGCAGAATTTAAGCAGACTATAGTACACACTCCCAGTCACAACAGTTCCTCCGCTCCTCTTCTTGATATATCATTTTTCTTTCCTTTTTTTGTCTGTTTTTTATTGTTGTAGAAGGAATCGAAGCCCTTGTGACTCTCTCTCTCTCTCTCTCTCTCTCGCTCCTCCACTTCACGTCTTTATGTCATTTTTACTTTTGTTACGCTACACGAAACATGTGTATATGAATGCAATACACTTTCCCTACATATCATGGTGGGCGATGGTGAAAGAGGGTGAAAGTTCGACTAGACTTGTAAACATCTCGTCCGCCGCAGCAGTCCGTCCGATATTAACGTTATTTATCTGTTTTTTTGTCTACATACTTCTTTCTACCCTTTGTTTTTCTGCACAAAACGAAGAGTGTTGGAGAGATGCACGCATCTACATATTTACATACCACGCATTTGCTCTTATCCACTTTAGTGGACAGGAATAAAAAAGTCATGATGGCTAATACAGTAGTACCAGTAGTAGTCGTAGTAGCAGCTTTTTTTCTCCTCAACAACTCAGCAAAGCAGCTAAGTAGCTGGAGTGTTTCTTTCTCTCAAAGAAAAACTAAACCAAATGTTGTGTGTGCAATGATCCATTTTTGTGCACATCAAGAGCGTACAACAGAGACAGAAGGAGCTGCCATGCTGGATGGACTCCTTGAAACCCTAGTTGCAAAACACCGCTATTCTCTTTAGTCTTTTACTTTACATCATCAGAGTTTTATAAAATAAACATGTTCTTAAATCTATGCATTTGCTTTTGTTGTTGTTGTTGTTGTTGAAAGAAGAAAAAAAGAGAAATTTGTCTGTGCTTTTCTTCCTCAGTCCCACTCCTTCCATCATCCTCGTCAAAAGGAAAAGCTAAACTGAACAATAAAAAGCAATAATCCAGCGTTTTTACTCCTTCTATCCAACCAAATCCGGTGAGTGTCTTTTTTTTCCGGTGCTGCTTACTAAATAAGCTTTGATATACACAACAACAACAAGCAGTGTATTTTGTTTATTATGTGGTTTTTATTTGTTCAGCGAAAAAAGGCTGAAACTAACCGTACACAAAAAAAGCAAAGTAAAACGGAGGGAGAGAGAGAGGGTGAACCGCAAAAAATCATTTTGCTACTTGAGTATAACTTTATAGAAGACAAGTATAAAAAGCTATATATATGTACTTTAACTACAACATAACCAACCTAAAAAAAAGGAGCAAGTCAAGTCAAAGTTTTTGTTTGCCTTTGGCTCGGCTGCATGCATGCTGGCTAACTTGACTAAACTACTGTGTAACTGCTATATGTAAAGAGATACATGCATATATTTGCTCTCATGCCATTTACTATGAAACAACCAAAAAGAAAGAAGAATATAAAAAAACGGACATACTCACACAGCCTTTTGTAAATTCGTCCTCTTCAGCGTGTCTCCCTCTCTGTCTCTGTCTCTCTCTTTCTCTCTGTGAGAAAGCAAAAACCCTTCCTTGTCATTTTCTTCTTTTTTTCAGTTTGCTTAACTTCTTAAGTGAAACAAAGAAGGAAAGTAAACGCTGTTGTTGTGTTGTTGTTGTTATGTGTGTGTGTGTGTGTGTAACGTGTAAGTTGTACACATACACGACCGCTTAGTTTGCAGTTAAAGTAGTAATATTTGTTGTCATTGTGTGTGTGTGTAACAATAACAAACATGTCGTGTACATTGTAGACACACACATAAATACCTATGTACATCGTGGGTGCATATATGGTTTTATGGTGCATGCTATGAAGGCGTTTAAATACTTATTATATTATGATTAAATTAGACATAACAAATATACAATGTACACAAATGTAAGTAGTATGTACGTATTTTTGCATCTGAAAATTTTGGAGAATAGAAGAAATAAAAAACACATTTAGGACAAGAAGATTTACAATATAGGCTGTTGTTTAAATAAATATTCAAACACTTTTACTAGTATTTAGGTGTGGTAGGTATGTATAGGATTTGGTGCAGAGGCCGGATTGATTTTTATCGGGCGTACGCACACGGTCCTCCTGTCTGAATAAACCCTTTAACGAATACCTTTTGTCGAATACCAAAGAAAGCGGCGAAATTTTTTTTTACTTACTTACTTTACGGTTACATTGTTTGCGTGTGTTGTTGGCTAATGTGTTATTAATATTTCGTGTCGACTACATAATATATTCTGCATTTTTGACTCCATTACTTACATGTTTACACTATCACTAGATTGATTTAGTAGGTAAATGGAAAATGGGGTTTAAAAAAGGGGTTAGCTGATAGGCTAGTACATAAGTATGCATATTATTAAATTAATAATATTAATGTATGTGTATGTACTTTCATGAATTCAAAAAAAATATATCGTTAAATATGTATATAGGTACCTAGGTACATATATGTAATCATAATCAACGCATGCATGTGTGTCATAGTCTTGAGCTGTTTTGAACAAAGAGCAGTGGTATGTATTCGTAAAAATGTGATGTAAATATTCACATTATAGCCTAGTTTACCTGCAAAAATTAAAAAAAGTAAACAGCTCCCTTATTCTGACTTGACTTGACCGACGACGACGGAAGTCTATATGTGTGCTGACATTCTTCTTGTGACACAAGTAATATAAATATGCAAATATGTATGCACTAAAGTACAAATGAGTTCTGCGAATGTAGCTGAAATAGTATGACGCTTTTATAGTTTATGCACAACTCGTTAATGTCAACATATTACATGAAATATGGGCTAATTACTGCATGCACTTCCATGTAATTATTTATTTTCATGTGTAACAACATCATGTATTCATATTCATAATATAATATAATGACATATGCACGTGATATTTTATTCGCTGTAATATGCAGATGGGGAACTGCACAAAATAACAACAACAAGGGCATACATAAATTTTTGCTGTTTCATCAAGAAGCCAAGCTTTTATAATTTTATGGCCAGTTATTAGTGTGAGTTTATAGCTGTGAACAAATGTCGGCATTGTATTACCAAAGTTACAGATAAACAGGGACATTACGGTTATATAAACATGTTGTAAAATAAAATTATAAAATAAAATCTGCGGGAATTTTTAAAAATGATTTTTGATTGCAAAGGTTCTAAGCTAATTAAGTTCTAATACTGACTTGATATTTGTTTATTTTAATACTTCTACAGATTTTCCGGGAGATCTCGTAGAAGCGTTGGATAAAAAATGGAATGCTAGGAAAAGTTATTTCAAGACCACCATCGACGAGTAAAAAAAGTTTTTGAGACATAATTAAGGCTTTCATTTGACTAAACTGGGATGAGTACGAGGAGGGTACCACCTTTACTAGATTCTTCCATGTTGGTGGGCTTGTTTGACGGGCTGCAATCAAAAGATCAGCACTTATCCAGTTTGCTATCTCCAAGGGTTCACCAAATGTGCTCATTCAAGGACATCAATAGCAACAATTATAGTATATCATCATCCAACCGGACACCATATTCGGAATCAGTTACCAATACTTCCACAACGGCATTCCCACAAAGTCCTTATTATCAAGAACGAATCTGTTCTTATCATCCTTTTTCCTCTAGAAAGGACCAGGCCGTCCTTATAACTTTCTTTTTAGTATCTCTTCTCGCGTTTTCATGTATTCCAGGTAAGTTTCTTCCCCATACTAATTTTCGTTATATGAATATATGACGATTATTTAGCAGCTACGCTTAAAATACGCATTTATATTGATTTTTTATGTTGTAAAAGTCGATGTGGCTTTATTTAGCTAATGTATACGTATACATATACACATACGTTTGAAATCTTAATGTAAATATTTGATCACTGGAAAATATAATGTGGAGTAAAATTAGAGGAAACATTAAACGCACGTTTGTAAAAAGTTTCACCCGCCTGTGATTAATGATTGATTCGACAATGAAAAATCTATAACTGACGACGTGGATTTGCGTTATCTGGGTTTTCTTTTTCACGTGTCTGCGGTTGTCTTTAAAATAATGTCACATGCATGAATAATAGAGACCTTTTGTTATCATATCATTGTCCCTTTTTTTTTTTTAAATGACGTTTTTGGTGCTCAATAATGCACGTACCCCTCTGCCATCTGACACAAGAATACTTTTGCTGTCGACGGTACTGTAAGATGAATGTGGACTAGAAAAAGGTGGAGAAGCTCACAAACTTTATATTACATCAACCCACCCTCCCATTTTGGGATGAAAATCCTGTCGTTATAGTTGATGAGCTCATCAAATGATTAAGCGCATAAGAAAGGCAAAGGTTAAAATTTTTATTTTAAATCAGGTTCATATTATTATTATTATTATTCTTTTCAACAAAATCTAATATTTCAAATGTACTACGTGTAAAAATAGATAGATTTGTTTTTTTAAACCAACAAAAAAGTTGTAATACTTTTTTCGTAATAACATAAAAAGAAAAGCTATTTTTTACAGTTATTTGACAAGTTTACTTTGTAAAAATAAAAAATATTGATATAAAAAGTTGTAGGATGAATGTGAGAAGGAACGAGCCATTATTTTGTATAATTAATCACTGGTACTTTTTGTAGGCGTTTCGAGCTGCTCCCTTCAAAATCATCATTTTTGCAAGTTGCGCTAAGACTGACAGGGCGTTTTGGTCATCATCCTTTTCCATTATATGTACTATCATTAACACATTCTTTCACTTGGCGTTCTATGTTCCACTCTAGTATAGTTGATAGTAGTATAGTACCCCCATTCAATCCGCAGATTTAGTACTTTAAAACCCAGAATGATTTTTTTTTGTAAATGAATTGACATGAAAGCTCAACTTGATTTTTTGTGTAGGTTTCGACGATATAATTATTATGTGTGATATTTTTCTAACAGTTATAGTATTGGCTGGTATGTATAAGTATGTGAGTAGGTAAACTTTTTTTTTTGAGTTGTTCCTATTCAATTTGCCCCACTACTGCTGACTAACACTTTTTTCTTCTTTTCATGCGTTGTTTCTACACTGAACTTCACACTCACTCATATACAATAATATATTACTACTTGTTACAAAAACTCCTAAGCAAACATTGCACTACATCAAATGAAAAATTGCTGAAAAGGCAAAAGAGTTTATCCTTTTTTTAGATGACAAGCCAGACTAAACCGACCGAGTGTGAAAGATGATGATAATGATGCATCTCTGAACTGAACCAATATTATATTGGTTTGGTATGTTGGGAGAGAGAGAGAGAGAGAGAGAGGCTGAAGATTAGACTTGACTGTGGGGTTTGGAATGAGTAATATGCTCATCTTAATAATCACAGCAAAAGTTCCTTCTTTGCAAAGAATATATAAAGGTATATATTATGTAGGTATGTATGTACGTAAGTACATGAAGGTTTATATTACGAAGAGTAGATGCAGTATACTGCAAATTTAAAACCTGCTATTGTAAACAGATTGGAAGAACCATTCGCGTAACAAATACATACACATGAAGTGTCCAATATGTAGTATTACATGCACTATACCCTGTAAAAATGGTGGCCGGTGTACAGTACCTAATTTCATTTTTTTGTTAACCTTTTTAAGTTACTCCTGTCCTATCTACTAAGTGTCCACTCTAAATTCTCTACTACCGCATATTTATTTCTCATTCCCCCTGGCGAAGGGTGGAACGAGGTCATTTAGCCATCAAGAGTTTTAGCCCTTTTGAAGGTTCACACGGTGGCGACTTGTTTAGTGAAAGCAGTTTTTTATGATTTAACAATTTTTTGTATGAATAAATAAAATTTTAAGAACAAAATAAAAATCCTTGTGGTTTCTGATTGTGAAATCTACGTCGCGAAACAGACATTCCGAACGATGTCACATACTATTTGCTTCACACCCCCTTTGGTGCTGCGCGAATAGTTAAAAATGTACGAAGAAGTATTCATATGTATTCCATTCCACATTCCAATATTTCCAATGCTGCATAAATGTTATATCTTGAATGCCTTGTCTCGTTATATTTATTAGCTGCAGTGATTGTTTTGTTGATGAGCATTATTGGGCAGGATACCATATCGTGTCAAATTACAAACACAACGCGAACACCTATTAACAAAATTGGTACTACTATATAGCACTCTTTTGAAAAGGATTCCTTTATGTTGTAGATCCCATCATTACCATAAAGTAATAGATGGATGAGAAATGATAATCTACTGACATTTCTACCCAGTCAGTAATCCACAGCCCAACAACAACAAGGTGAGATAAATATGATAGGTGCTTTCCTTCGTACTTTCATATTGTAATATTTTTGTGGCATTGAAATGTCGTATTATCATGATTTATAAGTATAATCATCCTTTGACGAAAAGAGTCTTCTCTTGAGCAGTATATATTTTGTTCCGGATTCTTAATTCGTACACCGTTACCAATTCCATGATATTTTTTTTGCATTCTAGAAGTTTATTTGTTAAAAATACTAAGTATCTAGAGTATTATTATTATTACAGCATATATATATATATAGAATATTTATTGTTATTATTATTTTGCTGACTATCAAAATGGGTATGGTTGTCCATCCGGAAGGGAAAGAGTGGCGTGACGGCAAAGATAATCCATCACTGTCATGTAAAAAGAAAAGAATCTCATGTTGGACGTTCCCATTTCTGAAAAAAAGGGAGAAAGAAAATGAAAGAGAGGAAACAGAAAAGTGGTATGGAAACCGTGCCTAGAATGGCGAATGACGATCATCATATCATATCATAACAATAAAAAAGCGACATACCAGAAGAGACCTTTTCTAAACCTGAATAATTGCTTCGCTGTTGTAAATTTTATTTTATATCCAATATTTTTACATAATATATAGTTAGCTACTGCAGTTTATAATAAATGACTTAACTACTATTATTTTTAAAAAATGTTTACTTATTGTTAGTTTTGTACATGAAGTTAAACATAGTTTATCGTATAAATACACCACTATATTGCTTTATAATTATTTACACAAGGTAGTAGTAGTAGTAGGGAAAGCGACATGTATAGCAAATAACATCCGCTCAGCAAAAAGATACTAAAGAAAAAGGTACAAATGAATTCATATTACTATGCATGATAATATATTATGTACCCATGCAAAAACGACTAGTTGTGTAACAAAATATGTAAGCAAGCATTAGATAATCATTTCTAAATAAGTTGTTTGACACAATTTTCCACGTATAGGTATTATTTCCTGATATATCACATGAGACGCGTCGACAGTATCTCAGTATATAATGTTCTTATTTTCAAGACAAGCTTATAATATAGCCCTCCTGAAAAGTTCTTCAAGTTAATTGAGACGGGCACTCAACTCATGCATGACATTAAAGGAACTTCATTCTGGCTTTCTCCAATGTTGGGCGTGTACACAAAGGAATTTTGACTCCCAAGGTTTTCATTATAGGTGCTGGAAAGAAAATCGGCTTAGACAACGGAAACCTCACACTTCTACACACAGTTGCGTTTTTTGAAACTTGTAGACTTGAAACTCTAACTCCAAACACACAACATGTATTGAATCTTTTGCATTTTATAAGTCCTTCTTTTAGTAGTAGTACAAGTCTCCCTCTTTCTCTCTGCACTTTCACTCTAATTCAGAATCAGATCGAATACAAGACAGACACTGATCAGAGAGTTCAGTGGATGAAATGATTGGAAAATAGGAGGTAATTTTCTCAAAGCTGCTTTTTGGTGTAGACCTAAGTTAAACCTAAGACGATATAAAAGGAGTGAGTCGATCCATGTGATTCCGCTTTCTTGAATAAAGTAAATAATGTCGTAAAATATACATGCAAGTACATATATAGCTTTTCCTTTCGCAATCACAGTCTCCCGTTTTTTTTTGTACATGCATAACATAGTGCATGAAAAAGAGGGCGAGAGAAAGAAAGAGAGAGAGAAAAAAATCCTATAAAATTTGTACGTTTGACCTATCTTCTGGCCGGGTCTTCCTCCAACCTGCCACTATCATCGTAGAATTTTGTAGATGATGTATGAAAAGGTTTAACAGTTTAGTCAGAACAGACTACCATCTTTTCCTGGTCGACTATGGTGGTATCGGTGGTGGTGGTACGGTGGTGAGATGATAGGACACAACCTATGTATAGCAAGGATACAAAGTACATAGAGATAGATACATTCAAAAATCGTGATTTAATTTTTTCAGTTACGCTTCTGTTCCTACGGTTTTCGAGTATTTCTTCTTATTGAATATTCGGCTTTAAGTTGTCCTAGAATAATGCCATGTTTACTTTAAGAAAGGTACAAAAAAGTGTGTGTCGTATTTTCTTTCATGATCTCCAGATACGGATATAAATTAAATAAATATAACAATAAGTCTAATTTTAAATTTACTACAAGGTCGTCATAATACGATACTTCCAAAACGAAATATCCACGCTCAAATCTACAAATGGGACAAAAACGTAAAAAAAAATTTTCTCACTTGGAAAATGCTTAAAACTCACCGTCAAACCAGAGAGTAATCTTTCACATTCTTTTGGGGACGGATCTGTAAAAGGAAGCTTAAACTTGATAGAGCAGCAACCCAGACCTAAATATTAGATTGTTGTGAGAACGAGCAATAAAAATGTTTTCTTTTTTTCCCCAATTTGTTTTTAGTAGAGCATAGAGAAAAAGTGAGGGAGAAAAAGGTGCATTTTTAGATAGAGACAGGGTTGAACGTGAACCATAATAACTTTGCTCACACAGCATATAACAAACTTCTGCAACTGAATATGTCTTCTTCTCTTTTTCTCCGTGTTCCTTCCATGTGATTTCTGTAGTAAAGAAAACTCGTCTTTGTTAGCCGTTTGTCTTTAGAAGAAGAAGTAGTAGTAGTAGCAGACGACTTTGGGAGAGTAGTGGTGGTGAGGGGAAAAGTTGTAAGGGAACAGAAACAACTTGGATGAATGAACAGAAAAGAAAAAGTGGGAGAAAACTTTAGAGACAAGGCCATCACCACCACCACTACTACTACTACAACTGTAATACTTTTTTTTTTGTTTGTCTATAGCTGAAGCATCATCCTAAGCTTTACATCCGTTTCCTATCCTGATTTTGTTAGCGTTCCTTCAGATTTTTTTTTCGTCGCAAGTAAGTGCTGAAGTTTGTAAAAGAAGTGTGCCACTTAACACCTCAAAAATAGATAAAAATGGTGATACTTCCTGTCATTTATCTCCATCCCTGTTTTTTTTACAGAGATAGCAATCTCAAGTGAAGAAGATACAAAAAAATTGTCATTTTTCTCTTTTTTTATGGAATGAATTATATAGAAGCATTACGTCTTATCTTATCAAAGTTAAATATTTACTTTTACCGATCAAGATGTGTCGTCAATAAGATTATTTTTTTAACGATATTCCTATATTCGGATCTTTTGCTGCATGCTGTACTGTTATTTTAATTGAAATAAAAACATTTTTTTGTAGAATAAGCTGTAATATAAAAATTTGCATAGAACATCTTTTTTTAAATCAATATCGCTCCTACAAAAAATCTACACTTTCCCCGTTGGTACTTCACCTCCTTCATCGTTTATTTATAACCAAAAGCAAGTTTATTCGATATAATGATTATTATTATCATCATCATTATCGGGTTTAACCATGCAAATTGTGATGCTCTCGCACAACAACAACAACAACAGTAGTTGTGTGGTAAGATGGCTTACTAACATTTTCTCTGGATATCTTTATAAAAAAAACAGGGAGACTTGAGTGTCATTCATTTTGTGTCTTGTTTAGTTGCCGGTGATGGTGGTACGATTTAGGGGAAGGAAGTCGTGTTGTTGTTCTTATTGTGGCTGTTGTAGACAGGCACCCAGTGAGAAAAGTAATAATATAATCATTCTTTAATCCAGTCTAATATGCTGGAATTTTTATGGGAAATTTGGTTGAACATAAAAAGTTGCAATTAGGATATGGATACCCTATTTAATGCATATACTGTATTACCTCTCTCTCTGCCTCTGTGCAATTTTTGCGTTGCGCTTCTTATTCAAAAACTCTCTGTGGATCTTTCTGCGTATAATTTTCTTCTTCTTCTACTCTCTCTTTCACTCTCTCGAAATGTCTGTCATTCGATCCATTTCGTTGATCAGTTATATTATACATATACTTTACTAGTGGTAATCGGTCTCAAGACACATATCCACACCTAGAAACATACATGTACTTGATATAAACATTCAAAAAAAACATACATTGCGAGAAAAGTGATAAAAACATCTGCTTGTCTGGTGATTGTGAGACTACTGGGGATATTATGTATATATTGTGGAAAAGCTAGAAGAAAGCTACTTGTGATAATGGCTAGAGCATTCACATGACGACCATCATCCAAATAAAAAAAAGTAATAATATTATTCCCTTCTTTACGATTCCGATTAAGAGAATAATGTTATCTTAGTTACATATAGTTTTAGTTATTACCACTGCATACTCATGAAAAACAACAAAAAACTTTCCCACAGAGTATTGAGCTCTCTCTCTCTCTCTCGCTCACTTTCACTTATTTTGCCAAATTACCCACACCCTCCCCCTCGTTTCATGAAGTGGAGCAGTAGAAGTAGCAGCAGCAGCAGTAGGAAAAAGAACGGGATAATTAATTCTATGTAAGTAGGCAAGATTAAAACAAAATTAGACGCGCTCATAAAAATACGCATTAAAGCAAATTTAATAAGTTTTGTCGCTCTTCTTGCGATTCTAATTAATTAACTAAATAAAATTGCACAGAATTTAGTAATTAATAAAAAATACGTTTCATTTACTTTCGTGATGCGATCGAATTTACTCCGTCAAAGTACTTTCTTCTTATTTTTCTTCTCGTAATGTATAATCCAGGATAATACGCAACACGCAATGCAATGCAGATATTTTTCGCTATAAAAAAATAATTATAGCATGCAAAATAAAATACGTACGTAGGTACATATATATATACAGCTGTACTTTTGTGCAGACGAGCAAACCCGTCATTTGTAAGTATATATGTATATTTCACGTTTTCATTGGGCGACAGGCAGGCTACCTTTTCATTGTCATTACGTGGTGAGCTTCTAATTTCAAATGAGAAAGAATATGAGTAAAAAAGGGCTAAAAAACAATGGAATAGCGCTTTCACTCGTAATAGTATGTGTTTATGAATCTTAATGGGCCTTGTTACTCCTCCGTATCCTTTCCTGTGCGCGTCGTAATTTTATAAATGCAAAAAGGTTGACAAGGAGGACTTGTCAACAATTCCTAATGAGGGATTTCTATACATAATTTTTTTCCTGGGCTAAATGTGCTTCAGGTTATTTACTCCCCTTTTGTATAAATAAACAACAACAACAACAACAGCAAACATTGTAGAACTTTCCTTTCTCAAAGTTTCACCAATACAACAACGCGTGTAAATTATGTACTTTTTTTTAAAGAGAGTAAAAACTCGATAGCATGTCATGAAGGCATAAACTACTTTTGTAAAACTCAAGTTTTGTAAAAAGAAAGATTGTATATTATATACCTATAAAACAGGTACAAAAATAAGCACTTTAAAAAGGTGCATATAAAATCTATAAAAAGCTTTTACTCTCACTTCAACACTTTCTTTAGTCCTTGACCCTGTCTATGTGCCTGCACGACACCCTTGTAATTCACCTTCACCACATAATATGTTTCCATGTTAAAAATGAGTGATTAAAAGTGTTTAATCCACCAGTTTTTTTATACTAAGCAAAAAAGTCTTTATTTTATTCCTTTTTTAGGCAAATTGTAGGCCGACATNGCTTTCCTCTAAAAATAACGGTCACTCTGACCAACCAATCACATAAACTTATGCCGCGCTGCGGCTAACAAGAATGTACATGAACAAGTCCCCATGCGTACTTTGTTCCTACACTAAAATACAAACATACATATTTTATACGGATCCCAAATCTGACAACATGTATAGGATTTCCGTACTTGTTTGGATAAGAATCGTTCCTTTTTATTAATGTCAGTTTTGGAATTTTTACGATGAAAAACAAATTTTCGTGAAAAATAACATAACGTCATACTATGTATGTATGTATGTAGTAGTTATCTTATACCCTGAAAATACCTGTATATTTTTTTAAAGAGCCATTAAGATTGTCTGTTCTGTTTGACATAATAAAATGCTTTGTTGCTTCTACGCTAGTACTAAATTTAATCGAAATATATATATATATACACACACACACAAAAAAAAATACAAGACAAAAAATAATATATTACCATATAAGTTTTTTTTAAATATACTTTGGTTGTGTTTACAGGTACTGCTGCAATTGACTGCTTTAAATGTACGAGTTTAAATGGGACCAATCAGGCATGGTAAGTATTTATGGCTGCTATAATATTCATCGCTCAAAATTTATTACATAAATGGGGGATGGCTTGTGTGATAGGCTGCTTTTATTGGAAAGTAGAAAGTATAAATAGACATAAAACACACAACATAGCCAGCTATGTGCATACATAATATCACCAAAAAAAAATCTGAATTATTTCAAAATACTGTACGTAACCTTTTCTACTCTTTTTTCTTACAATTTAAAACATATCAATAACCTTTATTTTGCATGCAAGTAATATAAATACATGCATAATAAAAATGTATTTGTACAAACGTAATATTTTATATATGACAACCAAGTAAACATTTAGGTTTTTTTATGACTTTGAAAGTTATAACAAGTTATCGCGGTACATTTGTACTCTTGCTTATCATAAATAAAGATCACACATTTTCCCCCACAATTGCACAATTGCATTTGACTCGTGTGTGTATCTAGTCTGATGACTAAGATAATATACAGAACATTTATTGTTATCATCTCTTGGACGAAACAAGTAAATAGATAGGTTGGACTTGAAGGGCGTCAACATAGAGCAATAATATAATATTAGAAGTACACAGAAAAATAAATATAAAAAACCAGGAATCGGAACTGTTGTGAGGAGAGTTGCCTACAAAATGATTGATGTTATTATATAATTTTGTGTATAGGTTTATGTTGTATGCATGTATGTATGTGTGCGTTGGCGATCTGACCACAGTAAAACAACCGTAAATCTTTCTTGATCAGTTTCCAAGAATAAAAGTCCCTGCTATTGGTTTGTTGCCTGCCCGACTCATTTGATCAATATACATGACCACTACTACTCACAATCAGAAGGAAAAAGTCATTTGTGTTTGTCAATCAGATTACTTATCTTTTGACGCCTTCACTGATATGGTAGAAAAATTATGAAGTATTCTTCATTACTCACTCTCTAACTCGGCTACATTTTTTGACGTTTCCTTGATAGTCAATTTGGTATATTTGTCATTTTTTTTGGTAAGAGTCATTATTATTATGAATTGTTGGATGGAAAGAAGAAAATATTCTTGTTTTACTCTTTTTTTGCATTATTATTATTATTAAAAGTAAAAAATCAAGCTGTGTTTCATGGGGCGATGAGAGACGTTTGCGTGTGTGATGATGAACAGCAAAAAGCGAATTGAACTTTCACAGTGCTTCGAACATTGATGATGTATGTATGTAGTAGTAAATATTAGAAAATTTTCAACGATATGTTAAAAAAAACACCAATCACTAAAAAATATTGTTATTATTATTGTATTTATCCAATACCATTCCGTGTATTATACACAGCTGACACCGGAGAAAGTATGGTAGTTCGGACGTGTGCTGTTGACAGTGGCACACTTACCCTGGACACCGAATTAGCTCGCATGAGTCATTGTGGATTCTTTTATTTCGACGACAGGTACTCCATCACTATTCCTCCACCGAAACAAAAAATAATAATGTATATACCTAACTCAGTTCGTAATTTTGATAGAAACAAAAAAAATACTACTACTACTTTTCCTTAACTTCTTTCTGTAGACATCACTTTTTTGTGTACCTTTTGTTTGGTATGTTGTCTGAACAAAAAAATAAAGTTTATTTTTTTCTCTTGAAATTATGAAGGGAAACGTTTCGAATGATACATTATACATTATTATTATTATAGCCAGATATTTTTATGCAAACTAAAATTTATTAATTTTTCATCTTTTAAGATATATTTGGCTTTTAAACTCAAAACTTAACCATATTTCCAAACTTTTCTACAAAGTATATACATATTTGCTTTCTACAATAAAAAAAATTTTTTTTTGGGAAATTCATATTTTTATATAAATTTTAAATAAAATAATAGTGAGTATTATTTTTTGAATTTCCGAAACATTTTTTTCCCATTTACATGTATATTTATGTGGAGTAGTTTTGTATTGGATGTATGGTAATTCTATCATGTATGTAGGTACTTTTGCATTGTGTCAGAGTAACTTTGCAGAATTTTTTTATATACATATAAAAAGCCTATATACTTTAATGAGTAATAATGATGAATGAGAGCAGCTATTTAAATTGTACTACCGTGCTGATATCAGCATATTTTTTACAATTTTTTCTTTAAAAACTTTAAACTTTTCTTTACTTCTATTTATTTGCTGCCTACAATTCTTCAATTCGAAAATGCTTCCCAGTTGTATCCATGTGTAGCCATCCAGGTTTAGTCAATCAAACTTAAGCTAGTATACACTTATCTCACGGTTTTAGCCTTTTGACAAGAGGGTGAATACGTAAAAGAACAATAAAATTGTTGCAGTGTTTACCTGTTTACAGTAATTCATTTAGCTAACCATGCAATATGTTTTTTAATGAACTTATAAACAATCAGCAATGTACTTATTAGGTGTAGCCAATAATTAATTATTATTGTTATTTTGATTCTCATATAAAAACACGACTCCTTTTGTATGAGCAAACGTAATTTGATAATGAATATTAAGGTGTCAACAGACTATTAGTAATGACTTTGTTTGATCCTCGTCAGTCGACTAAAGTGTGACATCAACAAAACAACACGAGAGGATGATCCACACATGTCATAAAAATACAACTTCATACTTTTCCATCATTTTATATTTTCTCTCAACCAAGTAAAAAAAAGTATTGACCCTTTTATGTCGATATGTGCATGTAGATAGACATGATATAGTAGTTCACTCCTCTAATTGATAACTTTGATGTACACACACACACTCACTCGCTCATGCACAAATATGATGACAAGATAATGGACGAAAATTGCACATTGTTTTACTTCCATGAAGACGGTTCCAAGCTTGTACTTGGGATATTAGTGTATGTTGACGTTATGATGAACATTTTGTCCCGAATTTTTCTCAAGCTGTGTAAACACCAAGTTCATTTTTGTGATGTTGTTGTGCAGCTAACAAACTTGTAGCCTAGGTATATACACACCTATATGTATATCATTCAACATTGTCACTGCAGTGACGTTTTTCTTCAGGCAACTAACAAAAATTATGAGCCACACTTTTAACATTATCATCACCATCATCATCATCGTCGTCGTCGTTTTCATAAAAGTAGTAAAAAAATGTAAGCTTCTTCTTCATTCCTTTATTTATCCAGTTTCGTGGTTTTGTCAACTTTGCGTGTAAACAAGTTTGTTAATTACACTCGCATGAGTCGCATGCAGTGCATCTAATAAATATTATGTATCCACCTATATCACTTTTATAAGTACACAAGTAAGTGGGTATCATGAATGAATATGTGTTGTCGTCGAGCCACATGCGTTTGACCAAGATCTCGTGTGTGTGTCGGTCGGTGTCTGGGGTGTTCTTTCCAAAAGGCATGACAATATTAGTTTACATCCTGTGTCAGGAAAGGAGTGTGTGGCAGTAGTATAGCAGCAGCAGCAGCAACACATATATAATAACCTAAAGGGAAATTTCTTTACTACTTGAGCTCCTGAAGTAATTACGGGAAAAAACATTTGAGTAAGCAAGATGAAATTACATGATGAAATGAGTCCCTACTCGCCCTCTTGTGCACACTTGCCCAAAATGCAACGCAACGGGCAATTCGACAAAAGCCAACGTTGAAAATTTGTGAATTTATTACAGGAGCTCTATAAAAAGTGTTAAATGTGCCGGTTAATATGGCAAACTATCAAGTTACCTATACAAACAAGATCTATATAAGTATACATACATATTTTCTACTTGTTATGTTGAGATTCAAATATATGAACATTGCATTCTTTTGGTTGTGTAGTAGACGCTGCAGAGTTACTGCAAGACATATAATATAGACTTTTAGAGAAAAAGTAATTGCTGGAAAACTCCTGTGCTGTTGGATTCCCTGTAGAGCATTTTGACAGCTTAGCAACCTACCACCCCATCACATTGCTTTTCCATAGGTACTTGCTCTTCCAACGACTGTGACTGTAACAGCAAAATAGTTTGGGGTATATTATAACAACGTTATCTTTGTTACGACAACAGAATGTAAACAACAAAGTTCCATGTATAGTAATTCTTTTTTTTTCTTTTTCTTTTGCAGACAGTTCATTACTAGCATGAAGCATACGCTCATTTAACCTTTATAGTTGTCTTTAGCGACAACTTCAGTTGTTATTGTATTTCCCGATTATAATCCAGATATAAACGACGTACGTGTAATCACACAAGTTGTATCATCATTTTCTTCTGTCAGTCTGTCCGTTCATCCGCTATAATATAGATACTTCTTCAACCAACTTTTTTTAAACTTGCTGTAGTACAGCTCAGATCAAGGTTTAGAATCCTATTCATCATTTTCCGAATCATCCTGATGCCGTGATGTATGAAGAATAAATAAGGTTTTTCCATTTTCCACAACCAAGTGTAAATGATTTTCCATTCGAAAAGAAAATGCACCAAAGCCTTGTTTTGATAATAAAATGTATCCCCGGGAGATGAAGATGCTATGTTAACTGTTTTCTTCGCAATAAAAACATTTTATTGCGCATTCCGCTTTGACATATTTCACTTTTCACTTTTTATTATTACAAAAGTACTTTTTTAGCTCTTATTTTTTCAGTTCCTTATATAACTCAAAAAACTCGACACAGTTCTTATTTACAGCGTTGCTATATACAGCTCATTAGTATATGACAGACGTGGTGGTGTAAGAAAAACATGTGTTGACGAGAAAAGATCTTGTTTCCAAAAGGTTGAACGAATCAAAGTTAGAAAGAGTGTGTAATAATAAAACTGGAGTGGGCTTGAGTTGAGTTGCATACAGGTATAATATTTGCCATGCAGAGATCCTTTTAGTAGAAAAATTGTGCACACAAAAAAGTGCATCGTCGTCGTGACTAACAAGGAAGGGGTACTGTGATATTTACCTAAAAACTAAGCGACAAGTAGCGACTTTATGTTTTAAAGGATACTTATTAAACATTTTAAAAAAAAAGAGGAGAACGAGTTTCACATGTAATTATTCATAAAGGAAATTTTTTAGGAGATATTTTTTTGTCTAATATTTGCCCTACCTGTCTCTGACTCTCTAATTAATATTGGGCCTAGATGAAACAGGGGAAACAATAACTGTAAGAGGATGTGCCTTGGACAGTGGGACGCTAAACGTTGATACGGAAATCATTCGAATGAGTCACTGTGGTGCT
>JAHZNC010004762.1:0-11991 GCA_027744095.1 Zhuqinia jingwanae | reverse complement strand
TCATCATTGTCATCATCATCGTCATTGGACGGTATTACATCTCATTTTCATCTTTATTAAAAAGAAGAAGAAGAAGAAGAAGAGATACGCATATGTACATACATTAATACGCAATAAAAAAAACTCAACACTCAACAACGCTATGAGTTTAATATTTTAATATACATCATGAAAATTACAGAAATGCCATCGTCAATTTGCTCCTCCGCCAAAGGTACCATTTTTTGATCGTGTAATCATACAATCAGCATCGTTATGCTATTTACAAAGAAAATGATGCACTTTTAAGTGGCCAACAGTAATTCTGCCTGCTACCCTAGTTATTCAGATTACCCAACGACGATGATGCATTGAATTATACGCAAATAAAAGGGCCCATCTTCTGGTTTCTTTTTAATGATGACTTTTATTGGTTAAGTCAAGATTTCTGTTAAAAAATTGTGTGAGTGAATTGTATTGTGGTTTTGTGGGATGATCAACAATATTCTATGAATTTTTCAGCCTTGATTGTTGCTGGTATTATTATTTTTGTTATTATTACACATACCTTTGTGCGTATGATTGTTTGGTTATGTATGATGATCAAGATGCTCTTTGGATTGGAATGGAGGCCGAAGGTGGCTACATGGTTGTTCTTCTACTAGCGACTTTCCTTGCACAAAAATGTGGAGCACGATGTGATATGGCACACTTTTTTGTCGTCATGTTAACATCATAGATACCTTCTTCTAAGACGCCTACCTGGTTAACTTGTTGTATTAATGTTGCCATAAAACCGCAAAACACTTTTACGCTAATAATCATTTGTTGTATGATTTCAATAAGCAATGAAACTGGTCCCAAGGTACAACAGCGACGACGCTTCATTTGTGCAGTGACCATGATGACTGATGATGACGATGATTAGTGTTAAACTTGCTAAAAATTAGTTGCATAACCGGTAACTCATTCTATTCATCTTCTCCTCTCCACTCAGTTATACGGACTACTACATATTGTACAATACAATCAAGACATGCATTTTTTTCTACTAATAACTAAAACACATAAATGGCTCAACATGCAACAATTGACAATAATGCTCATTTCTGGCAACAACATTACAAATAAGAATGTTTGTAATATAATCATGTTGATCACGTAAGTTACCTACTTGAGTTGCATTTCAGTAACATTTTTTATTCATTTTTTGAGGGCACATAATAATCATATTTACCTGTGAGATGAAGATGTCGTGCGATTCACTTTTTTATGTGCTTAGGTACTTTGAAGTTTAAGGATTTTTTTTTGCTGTGGATGACTTTGTTGGCCTTACGCGCACCAAATGTCGTCGGTGGTGATATGATGGCATGGTATAGTGCAGTAGTTGTTGGTGATAGAAAAGTAGCAAGTGGTAGCGATAACGGGGTGGTACCTTATACCTCGTTTCTACGTTCTTCCTATATTTCCTTCACGAGTCGAGTCATGAGAAAAAAAGAGAATATTTATTACGTATATACCTATAATTGTAGGTATATTGTTGAAATGTAAAAGTAGAAGTAGTAGCACAACATAACACATTTTTCTTAACTAACTAGCCTCAACAAGATAAGTAAACTGAATTGTTTTCTGGTTTCAAAATTCGAAAAAGTAGGCCTCTCACCAAAAACAAAAAAAAATGCTTAAATTGAACACTTGTTTAACGAAAGTTCTTTTGTGACGAAAAAGAAATGACTTTCCTTTACACAACATATACATGCATGCTTTGATGGCATTGGGAAGGTTACCAGAAATATAGGCAAAAGTAATAAAATGATGTTTTTTTTGTGTGCGATGTGAGTTGTTTCTGTGACATCCATTTTTTGGCTGCCGCAGCAGCAGCTGCAACATTATGTGATGTTTGTACTACTCATATAGTTCAAACTTTTGATCTGAATGTCAACAACAGTATCAGGGCACCCCACATAATTCTAGTTTATACTGAACGTCTTTTTCATCAATTTAATGCAGTGTAGTAGACAGTATTATATGGCTGCTCCCAAAAAGAATCACACTTAACTTTGTAATTTATTGGTTTGATCTCGTGTAAGCGATCAGTAGCTTATCATTTATTATATTTTGAATGTAGGTATGTAATATGTTCAATATATTCACAAGGATGCAAGAAATTGCTTGCCATTTTTTTATGAAAAAACCATAAGTTCAGAATCTCTTCGGTGGTCACTCCCTCCTGTGAAAATTCCATTGCTGCTACCACAACTGTCAATAAAATGTTGCTTGGTAATCGAGAAAGATGTTCTACTCATTTTTGTGCTTCCTCCATCCGTCGATCTGCTTAGTGTATTGGGTTGTATGTGGTACATTCCTCGAAAAGGATGTAGGCAAGCTAAATTACATTAAGAATTGTTAATTAATTATGAATAATAACTGCTTTCAGATATATGTACCATTTGCAGGTTATTACAGGTATTTATTATTTGTTCGGTTTGGGTTTTACTTTTGAGGCAGGTGTACTTTTGTTCCAGGGCTTTGAGCGTTTCCCGTTTACACACAAAAATGGCAAAAATGGCGACAGCCTGGAACATGTTGGATAAGTCCAAGATAACGTACACAAAGAAATACCAGGCGGATATAGCTTCGTCATTTTCAATAAAGGCCAAAATCACTTGAAATATCCATGTTACTCCCATCACCAAAAACAGTTTGAAAAATAACTCACACCTTTCCAATTGAGAACAACAAAAAGCAGACCAAGTTAAAATATTGAAGTAAAAGTTGACTGTTTTTTTTACAATTAGCAAATCGAGTTATTATAAGAGTATTAAAATTTGTGTTTATTTTTCTAAACTGTCAACAAGGCAGCATGTGCACATTTTTTACTCACGACTGTTTTTGCTTTTTCGAGTTTCGATCGGAGGAAAGCCTCCTGGTGGCATTATAAATCCTAACCATTTGACAGGAAGTGCACAAATAAAAAATGAGATTGGCCAGAAGGAGCACCCCAACCGGCAAGTAGAAGTAGTAAGGTTGTGAGGAATTTTCAAGGAAGCAACTTTCATGTCCATACATTGGATAAATTGTGTGATCCTCTTTAGTTTGTCGACATGACTCATTTCCCTTCCTGTTTCACATAAATTTAAAAAAAACACAAGAAAAAAATCTTGTCGTCAAATATTAAACTAATGTTTACACTTCATAAAATACAAAAAGATAACATGTTATATATTTTTTTCTATAAAAATCTATTCATAATACTTACTCGTAGGTTAATTGCAAAGCAATCGCGACAACGACCACGGTTGTTGGTACAGCAAAAGCGAAGCTTGCATATGACAGAAGTCTTTTCAAGTCAAAACTTCGCTGGTTCATTGGCTTGAGTACACGAAATGTCCACCACAAATCAAAGTTAATGACGGAAAGCCAGCTGAAAGCAAAAACTCCCATAAAATGAGTGATAAGTCCGAGGACATAGCATCCTCCTTCGGATATGAATGGTGTGAAGTTTTCCGGCGGATCCATGCGCTTTCGGGTCTCCTCCACATAAATGGTTAAAAGACAAGAGTAGAAGCCCGTGAGGCTAATAACGTAGCAGAGGATGGTCCACGCATGAATGTTTTGCTTTTCCCACAAAAGGAAATGAACAATGGCTGTGATTAATAGGAAAAATATGGAAATGATGAATCCGGCCATGTACACCAGTCGGTACACCTGATGTTATAAAAAGGATTATACATATAATTACCATTTTTTGTACATGAATTCACACTACTTAACTTTTGTCACTTTTATAGACTGTTTGTAAGACATAAATTCCCTTACCCTTACCCATACCCATTCAGTTTTACTGAATTCCTTGACCACTGGCTTGCTACACAGGATTAGTACGTCCTGCTCTTCTATCCCACAAGTTAAATCCATTTTATCCTGTGGTAGAGCCAAAGTATCCACGCAGTAGGCAACATTGTCAAGTTTGTTTTTCCATCGGAGCCCACTTCCGGATCCCGGTCCTGAGCCTACCCCAAGATACTGCACTGTTCCATCTTGGTATAGTCGAAAACTATGCAAAATGTAATCATACAGGTATAAATGCAATTTAAAAATGCAAAGATACATAATGCAAGGCGAAGTAACACCTTGATAGCAACTATGACAAGTAAGCATGTCATTATTACGGTTGTCGTGGTAACTCAAACTTGGTTAGTGAACTAGACAAAACAGCGGTTATATTATGGGGCCCTTGTTGGCAGTTTGGAAAACCGGTGCGGATTCTGAGCGGTGAACGATGAGTAGATATCGCTGATGGTGAGGATGATGATGATGACCAAGGCATCATCATGGGCAGACTCCATTCTGTATTATCTCCGCGGAACGTTGTTTTATTAGGCATAATACATGGATTGGTAAAATCATTAGTAAAAACAAAGCCATGTGGACAGCATTTTCGAATACAGGATCTCTGATACTGACCGCAGCATATTTGAATGGATGTATGAGTTGTATTCAACCTTTGGTAATTGAAATGATTAGCACAAATTAAAAAAAAATTATAAACTTACAAATAGACACTTTAGGTTTTCATAATAATTACGTACCGTCGAACACAAAAGCTTTCTACATTGAATTGCTCTACGTCCATGTCACCGACGTATAAAGAGAGCACTCCATTTCCACCAATTTCCAGCTCAGCATCTTCACTAGTTGTCTGCAATACGCCATGATAGGTGAAATCATACTGGAGATTCGGATCCAACGACGGATCCATGTTAACCACAATGTTTTCACATGGATCGTCAGTGCTACTTCTTGAAATGCCTTTGGGTTTCATTACTAATCTACAAATCATAATACAGAAAGAAAAAAGATAATTTTGATAATGATATAATGTTTTTCCCTTTACAATTGTTGATACTTGCATATAATATTACATTGAAATATACAATTTACAATGGTTGATTGTATAATTTAAAATAGGATATAAAATTTATACATTTTTTAACATACGTAACAGTCTTTTTGTCAGTGACAATCGGTGTCGTGGGCGTGTTGTTACTAGCAGACGTATTTAGACTATCGTAAAGCCTGGAACCAGGGCACTCGTAAATGCTGATTTGGACACATTTCGCTCTTTGACTGACAGCAAGGATAACTGCCGCGATCAATGCTCCATTCCACATCACGCTCTTCTCTGAATATCGATAAGCGTGGGTACGTACATAAAATAAACTAAGTTCAGAATAATTTAAATTTTAACGGGTCGTTTATTAAAACAATGTAATCACATGATTTCTTTTACAAAGGTCATGTAAAATCTAGGTGTTACAAAAAATACTGTTCATCCTTTGTTGCTCTCCTATTCCTGGTTTACTAGAGCTCCTATTTCACTGCACCACATTAAGTATGGTTCACGCTGTTTCCAGAAATATCAAGGAAAAAAATACATTGCGTTTTTTCCATGATTGTGGGTTCGTGGTCTAAATAAAAAATTTACTGTTTTTGCTTCTTCTATTTACCGCAGAATATCAGCTATTGACACTTTAGTAATGTCTGTCTGTCTGTTTGTATCTATCTTTTTCCAATTTGGATTTAAACTTGTAAGCTCAGTCATTTTCAGCCAACCAGTATACTTTGAATTGATTTAATTGCCCTTCTACATTTAAATTGGTTCAAACTATAAGATGCAGTTATTGCACAACAAAGGAACATATAACAATATGATGATAATATACTTATTATAAGCAGATCATACAAATAGATTCGAAATTTATTTCTCCTAATTCAAGCAGATTTCAGCAATGTCCATAATTTCTAATTTTGAGCCTTGCATTGCTGTTTTTGTGGTGTTTGCTGCAGTGTTCATGAAACCCATTTTGGAGGTATTTAGCTCCACAACAAATATACAGAAACCGCAGCTCTACTGTTGGATCCCATGAGAAATAAGTTGACAGGTTTTCAAAAAAAACCAAATATAATGTTTTACAAAAGAAAGAACGTAATATTAAAACCGCTTTTGATGCTTTTTGATATTTGTGTTTGTTTAAACTACCGACGGCAATTTTCATTCTTTCTTGTGATGATGACTCATATGAGGTAGTTAAAGTTAATGCGATCATGGGCTTGCCTGTCAATCGGTCATGCTTTATAAGCCGGCCAATATAATACATCGTACATTTACATATAATGTACTAAATTGTACTATATAATTTGAATATGAACTCTATGTGGTCATCTTCATATTTGGCTCAGGGATTCCTCTAGTTGCGTGTTGCGACCATGAAGTTTAGTAGTAATCATGGTATAGTCCATGAATGAAGGTCCATTATTGCCCTGAAACAAAACAAAACATTAGTAGTATTACAAAAATAGATTAGGCTACAGTTAGCTAATATTCAATAATAAAAAAGAACTAGATATAATCATAAACAAAACATTTCATGTAGTAACACGAGAGTCGCCAACTAAGAAAAAGTGCTTGAAGTATGTATAGTACACAAATACAATAATAAACACAGCTAAATGTCACATTAGGTTTCTATAGTTGCTACATACACCAAAACACGGAATGAAACATTGCATTACTGTTAATTTATGAGACATTTGAGATAAATATTGGTAAGTTGAAAGCATACCTGGCTGCAGTTGTTGGTTTTCATTGAGCATTTTCATTTCTTGGTGAAATTTGGCCATTGAAATGGTACTTTTTTTAAAATCAGCGGCCACTTCTGTTGACTAATGTAAGTTTGTAAACATAAAGGGCCTGAAAAGGCTGCATGTTCCAAGTAGACAAAGCAGCAGGTAAACAAAGTCCACCGTCAGTATTAACGACAAATGAGCTAATTTAACGTGAAAATTGCATTGTTTCCTCCACTGGCTATATAAGTTGGTCGAAATAAGAATAAAAAATTACCTTAATGAAATAGAATGCTTGGAATTTTGCTTTTACGAATATACTTTCTCGGTGAAATTAGTTATAGGAAATAACATATTTCCAAAAATATTTCTTACTACATCCGTCAAACCCGTTTTCAAACTTTAAATATATTTCCAACAGACAGGAATGGTCTTAAACATTATTGTTGTGAAACATTTTAAGGCTTCAAAATGCAAGGAAAACTTCAAGACAAACCATGACTTTACATTAAGCGCACTTCATTTTATGTCTTTAAAACTAATTCAACCGAATTGTATTACACAATATTTAATCAGCTATAGTTGTTTTATATGACATGATAAGATATAATAGCAGCAATAAAATGTTACAAAAGTACATATACTTTTAATGTATATATTAAAATATCAAGGAATTTTTAAAAACTACTTACGTTTACCTTTAGATAACAAAATAATAATAATGATTTAAAATTTTGGCTAGTACGAATATAATATGTAGCTGCATAATATGTATATCAGTTGAATATATACTTTCTATTGATTTATTAGTTACTCATGTTGGGCGTCATTTCTTTGCTGGAGGTATCGGCATCCGGTAGAAATTGAAACCGGTAACTTTCTGCGTGCCAAAATTTATTTTGTCATGACAAACTGGCATGAAGCCTGGTGGAAACGAACTAATTTTCTGCGCAGCAAAAAAATATAAAAATAACTTGTGTACAATTAATGCTCTAAAACTGATTATTGAGAACTGAGAATGTTTACAGTTGTGCAGTACCATCTGTTGAAGTTTGGTTGACCTTTTAATGTTAGCTATTACCATGTGAGGAACGAAGGGTCTCTTAAACACTGGAATTTTTTGCTCATCAAGCGCGTCCCGAAACATTTCGAATAGCTTTGTCAAACGAATGTTGTGGGATTCGTCCTTTATTTTAGCAAAAATAAACTGTCAAAAATCAAGTAAACTGCAAATTTTAAACATTGAACTGTAAAACTAGCACAGATAGATAGGTATGCAAAGTAAGACATGTGATTTACGTGATCACCAATAAGCGTCAATCCCTCGATAATCAAGTTTATAGGATCATCCCCAAGTTCTTGCTTCACTTGTTTCCAGCATCCATAAATAGCAGTTTGCGCTCTGTGAACCGAAATAAAATTTCGTATTAGTAAACTTTACCATTTTTAATGTTTGCCACGTCATATATGTAACATTTCGAAACGGGCACATTGTTTTCGCACTTGCGTAAGTCTTTTTCTCCCCTTATATGCATTGCTTGCAAAGGAAAGTAAAGGACGTTCACGGGAACCATTGCGTTCTTGAAGATGTCCGTGTTTGTCAGACCATTCCATGGTGAGGAAAAGTCTCTTTTCGTCAGCCACTCTTGGAAGTGTGAAACTTTGGAAATAACCTGAATCATAATAATAACTCAGCTCAGCGCTAATCTTCACTACTCACTCACGTGACCACAATTTGTCTGTTTTTAACTTACATCCTTATCAGTAATCCTGATAGCTATAAAATAGTTGGGTGTGGGCATCATCCCCAGTTTACCACTTTCTCCTTCCATTATTGAAGGTTTATTTCTTCTTCTTTTGAAATTGCCTTCTTTTTATACCTTTTTTATTGATGTAAACCAATTCATTAAACCTCCAGCAACTTCTCCAAAATTTCTCCTTCCTTGTCGCTTGCAATCCTCAGTTGCATCTATATATTTTGCCAGTTTTCCTGCATTCAGTAACATGTGATTTATCCGTTGCTGTATTGTTTTTAACTAACATTTGATTTTCTTAATATAGACAGACTTGCCACTTTGGAGTTCCACTATGCTATTTTGTACTCTAGAAGCACAACCACCTGTTTTAGCGTAACGTATATTAAACACATCAATTTTTACAGTAACCTACATAATATGCTTCCGCTCTATCATTTGTCCATAAAGTTACTCGTTGGCATTTGTCATATCAAGGCACAAATCATAAATCACATTAGCATAATACATGTGCAGATACGATTAGTCACTCGTTATTCAAAACATGATACTCATATTGAAGAAATTAAAAAGAAACTGGATGCTATTATTTTTGTGCTTACATAGGCACAGTTTCACGCTCTTCATCTTCCTACGAAACAGACTTTGATCCTTTCGTTGCATTGTGATCAGGAACATTTTCTTTTTAAGACCCCAACCAAAAGATTATTTCATAAAGCGCGTATAATGTACTAATACACAATTCAACATGGACGAGTAAAAAGGAAATTTGACAGAACTGAATTGACGGGGAGAGATGTTGTAAAATGTTAACGTGGATGTTAATCTTGCGGTGATGCCAGCTTACTATTTTTGAGCTATTTCTTGGGGATAAGAAAAAAATAGAAATTACGTCATTGTGATATCACGAGCCCAAATCACGCTTTGCAAATTGACAATGCAAAATCTCAAAATGCCCTAGTTTATAAATGGAAACAATCTGACGTAGAGTAAATTCCAGAGATGAAATTCTCTTCATTTCACCCACTAGTATGTTTAGGTGGACTATTATAAACAAATGCTTGAAGTACATATTGAACAGATTTTCTTTTCAGTTTTAATGTAACAATCGGGAAGGAGAGGAACCATGGAAAATACAATAGTCTTCACAATTAGGTTTTATACAAACCTGGAGAAAGACAAAGATAAGAATAAAAGGTATGTATCTAGTTTTAACAGCTAGTTAAAAAAAACCTTTTTGTCTGAAATAAACTCGAGCAGATTGACGAACACACATTCACACACAAGTTCAGCAAAGTTTGCAGTAATGCAACTAATCAATTCAATTATGAGTATAGTGTGGTAAGAACAGATCTCATAAATAAGTAAAACACCCTTTACAAGGAATTGAGTTTAGAATATTACTTCGTGGAGTTCATAGGTATGTTTATATGTAAGATTTTAGAACGCATTCTATTTTTATTCTTGAAAGTATTATTTTGGTATGCTAGTTTTTATTAATTTAAACTAAAACTTTAAAGGACTAGTGTAAAAAAAAGTAGCTCAATTAAAGTATTTTGAAATTTTTTAATGAGCATCGTATAGCGATATAGATTTACTGTACATTCGGAGTTCACTAATTATGTGATAGTAATGAGCAAACTAAAAAAGATTTTCATGGGATATCTTAAGTGATCTCATTGGGATCGCGTGCAAATTGTTTTACATTAAAGTGTGACACAAAATACAAACGTATACTTAGAAATGTAATGGTGATATCATAACAATTTAATACACACAAATCAAACATATTAAACATAATCTGTTACATAAAGTATTTAAATTTTTTTACAACAATATATAATCAATCTAAACAATCAATAAATTTGTCGAGGTCCCGGGAGGAGGAATTGGAGAAAGTATAGATGATTCCGATTCCAGTTGACTTGGCGTATTGTTTTGCAGAATTTTCATACTGTTCTCTGTTTAGTCTGTATAAAAGGACAAAACCGACGGTTTCGTTAGGTTTTCAGATAAATGCAATGTATTTCATTCTTAACAGTAACTAAACAAACTAGGTAAGTATAACTAATTACTTATAGACTTTATAAGCCTCCGCATTAGCTGCATGTTTCATATCTGGCTCACTCATCAACTCCTGAATTGCTCGGAGTATTTCTTTGACTTTTGTGTTATACTTCCAATCCCTGTGCTTATCCAATAACGCAAAATAAACCATGCAATTTTCGAAATACAAATCATTATTCCAATTAGTATGCTCATTATTCAGCATTTTGAAGCAAATAAATATTGAAGAAAGTTTACTCACCCCCTTTTTTCCCGGCACCATGCATTCCCACAACATTAGGTTTTGGTTTCCCTGACTATTTTTGGTTGGTCTAGCAACAAACCCCTGTCAATAAAACACATTATAATGTATAGAAATTAAACTAAGCAACAATAATAATTAATACCTACTAGTAACAAAAAATATCAACTTACAAATGGGTGGTCGCTCCACCAATCACTTCGTGCAGCCGACACATGTTCTAAGACAACGGAATTCATCGTGACAGTCACAAGTCGGTCGTTAAAATAATGGATTATTAGATCAGCTGAAAAGGAACAAAATACAAATAAAACTAGCGTATCAATCATTTCAAGTTGCCTTTGTATCATTTTGAAATTCAATTAACCTACTAAGCTAAATAATTATAATTCGTATTAACGCATAATTAAAAATAAACTAGTAAGTTAATTAAAATTCGTACTTCAATTTAACTGGCATGAGTTGACTAAACAGCAATCAATTGTGGATGTGCGAAAGTTGAAGATGAGCTAGTGGAAGCGGACGGTTCTGATGATTTTACAATTAAAAGATCACAAGATCACAAGATCAGATTACTCAATATTATTATTTTTGTGTTGGTGAGCGACTTCCATGAACAGAGTTTAATATAACACAGCACATTGCATGCATGTATCTCTCTCTTGAAGAGGCTCTTTTTACTCTTCTTTTCTTCTGCGCCAACACAACATTGAACAATAAGAGGTGTTTGCAAGGCTACTGTGGCATTACGACAACAACTAGTTGTGATGCTATATTGTTTTTTTGCATGGAAATATCTTGTAAGTTGTATGCATTTCTTACAAGATATTTCCATGCAAAAAAACAATATAGCATCACAACTAGTTGTTGTCGTAAAATCCAAGTCCACTAAACCCAGAGCTCCACTTTACCAATTGGGAATACCAAAGAAACTTTCCTGTAGACTTTAGATGATGGTTCAAGTATCTGTACCAATCACCTCAATAAATATTACTTATTACGTAGCTGTCTTGTGGGATAGCGTAGTATTGATTTGCACATGGTTGTCTGTGTGTGTGTGCGTGTGCCTGCACGATAAATTCAAATTGGCTTATCTAAATTACTTCAAATTTGGCATTAGAGGCAAAGGTCTCGAAGCCTATTGATTTTCAGCCACCTCGCTCATTCCCCGGAGGAATAACGGCGGAAACTTTAATTTTTTGAACTGTAACCTATGGCAAATGACATATCATTAGAAAGCTCTTAACAAGTTACAAATGAAACTGGTGCTACTGAGAATCCAGCTTGCAGGTAATTGTCTGCAGGTGCCTGAATACCTTTTTT
>JAHZNC010004761.1:0-13878 GCA_027744095.1 Zhuqinia jingwanae | reverse complement strand
ATGTGCGCGCTCTACAGGTCACAGTTTTGATCGGATTTGGACCAAATTTGGCACAAAGGTTCTTTAGATGGTATAATAGAACTGTATAGTTTTTCAGCGCTCTAAGTTCACTTTCCTCCCACCAGATGGGGTAAAATCACATAAAAACAGTATATGTTGTCTGATTTGCACCAAAATTGGCACAAATATACTAGAGCATAAGAGCTTTAACTCAGTACAATTTTCAGCACTATAAGCTTTTTAAACACCATTTTAACGGTCCTTAGTTCTGCCTTAATAGGGTTTATTTTGGTAGTGTGGTTGTTTGCTTATTAAATATGCACCTATTTGTTTACTTATTTTTGTTTTCGCATATTTTAGGAAAGTTTGCGTACTAAATACCAACGTATGCTCCCTTCTACAAACTTTCGTGTAAACATAATATGGAAAGCATTTATAAAATCATTAAAAAAATAGCTAAGATGAAAAGGTTCATTTTACTGTAAATATGCGCGGATAATTAGGAAGTAAACACGTCGCCCTACAATAATATTGTTTTAGTTTATGTGATGTGTAATTACTAAGTAGCCGAACGATCCCAGAGGGCTTGGAAGGTTAGTTTACTTCGTGACGGAGTCTGTCCCCGTATGTCACGCGATTATCTTTAAAAAACCTCAAATGAATTTTGAAATTTTGTTTTCTGTATTCAAAGTTACTACGTCACCAGGGCATCTGAAATGACTATATGCGCTGGCGTACCCACATATTATGCTTCCCCGTTCCTCAGAGAGGAATCGTCCCCACTATTAAAATGTCAATTTAGGACTGAATATGTGTACGAAGGGATATCTTTGCCAGCAGATTACGAATAGAGCATCGCCTCCCGAGATGGGTTTGAAAATGGATCCCGATAGATGGGAAAATCCGTTCCTGGGTAAATCATGTCCTACTTGCATCTATTAATTTTCCTTGTCACACAGAGTCAAAAATAAAAATTATGGGCGCGACGATTCCTCAAATCAAGAAAAAAGTTTTAAAAAAATTCAAATGAGAACAATGAACAATTATTTAAATAATAAAAATTATGGGCGCGACGATTCCTCAAATCAAGAAAAAAGTTGCGCGACGATTCCTCAAATCAAGAAAAAAGTTTAAAAAAAATTCAAATGAGAACAATAAACAATTATTTAAATTAATGAGGAATATGAAGCTTGAATACAGAATGTAGCTGTATTGTCCATCTAAATAGTTGCAAGCTCTTAAAATGATCATCTTTAAACTGGTTTGTTATTTTACATATAGTATAGCAAACAAAAAAAGATTCCGTACATTGCCATTTTTATAAAAATTATTAATACTTTTTTACCCTCTGGATTTGACAAAATATACATTTTGTCGTACCTCATATAACATTGGTATTTAAGGTTTTATGAGTTTCTTTAAAAAGAAAAAGAAAACATGCCTGCAAGATTTTATAAAATCAGTAGCAGCAGAGAAAAGCACAAATGCAGTAAGTAGGGAGTCTCTTATTCTGACAATGATGTCAGTGTTCTTCTCGTTCTCTCATGTTGTTGTGTTGTACATACTTACTATTCCAACAATATTGCATGGTCGTGTCTCCACACCACTTCAGTATGCAGCTGTGTAGACTCTTGAAGATTAGCTCAAGAATTCTTAACAAGGAAGAAAGAGAGAAAGAATAAGGGCACTAAGCAAAAAATATCCTATATGCAGGGATAGATGAAGAATGAATGGAATGGAAGAAGAGGAGGAAAGCCGAATCGAAAAAAACACAACACAAATGGTGGATATACAGAAAATGTAGTGTATACCTATTCATTGTTGCTCTCTCTCTCTCTCTCTGCATCACAAAAATTCAACAACATCACTTGATGCTACTCGCACTAGGTATGCCATAAAGTATAAAGTAGAGTCAATGATAATGGCATAAAAAGTAGTCTTATTATAAGACAAAATGTTAGAAAACTTCAGAAAATAATCTGAAAAGGGCCATAATAACAAGTTGTAGTAGCACAAATAACAAGAGCATAATATTATTAAAAAACCTGATACACATAAACCAGTAAGAAAAACAAGTATTTTTTTCATACTCTTTGATACAGGTAGTATCTAAGAGTAAAGAATCTCGCAACGCTAAGTTATGGGCGGTCGGTAAATGTAAAAAAAAGTAGAAAGTAGAAGGAAAAGGAAAAAAAGTAGAAAACTCATCATCATACCACCGCACCACCACATCTCCGATATTATGCTGGGTTTTTTGTGATATATGTGTGTAGTATAGTGTGTATTCCTCTTTGCAAAAGGATTAAATTCAGAGAACATACCAAAGGGTCTTCTCTTCTCTCTCTCTTCTGTTGAATTTTTTATTACACCTTAGCTTTCACTTGCTCCTGTTTTTGCTTTCCTGATGCTTTAGTAGTTTGTGTGTGCTTGACTCAAACTTGCTTGCTTAGAAAATGGAGAGAATGAGCGGAGTAGTAGAAGTAGTGGTAGCACTGGTAGCAGTAGTATCAACATAAATATGCATTATAAGCTCTCATCATGAAGCCCGGCAAACACGCTAAAAAAATAAAATACGCAAAAGTAGGAAAGTAGATGGGAAAAGTTAAAAGTTGGGGTATATTCAAGCAGTAGTGCTGTTGGATGACGACTACGACGACGGTGTGTTATCGCTATAGGCTAAAATGACGTCCTTTTTTACCTCTCTTTCTCGCTTTCTCTCCTTCATTCTTCTCTTATTGCTTTAGTAAAAGATCTCCAGATTCTTTCACTTGTTTATTTAACCTTGTATGCAAGTTGATATACAATAATATACTGCTTTCCATAGAGTCTACACACACACACACACACGTTTGTGTGTTTTAACTCAATAACTATCCTTCTTTAATGTGTGAGTATAGAGCAGAAAGAGAAAGAAGCGTCGAGAAAAAGCGCTTATGTTTTTACTCCTCAATACAAAAAAAAACGCTTGTGCTATTTACCACATTTTCTAGCATCCTTAAATGGAATTTTATATTATGTGTTATGTATATTGTGTATACCCAATGCTGCTTTTCAAAACACATACCTACCTACATTCCATGTATAAATATTTACTGACGACTACGACGAAAAGACTATGTGTGTGTGTTTTCTCAGGTTTGTATACTACACCTTATCTGTTTATACACAGAATCTATGAAAGAGAGAGAATGAAACACACACACGGATATTTTATCATTTTGAATTACTTTATTTCTCCTCTCGACGACTTTAGTACCGGGGGTAGTGCTACCACCGCTACTACTATTTTATTTCTTACAATGTAAATGAACAATGAACGTCATCTGCTACTCTATGAAAAGTTATATGGCTAAAATGAAAGAGAGAGAAGAAAATCATCTACTCTCTCTGTAAAAATAGTCGCAGTAGAAGGATGAGTAGCATGAGAATAACAAAAGAATGCTTCAAGACGCGCGCGGAGGAAGAAAATAACATGCCAGACAATACACCTTACTATTATTTTCTCCGGTGTCCGATATAAATTCCATTTTACTGGTCTCTTTGGCCTTAAACTATTCCCAAACATGGCTCTAATTCAAACAGCAAATGGCGTAGTATGGAAGTACTGCACTGAGAGAGAGAGAGAGAGAGAGACAAGTGTTTGGACTGGACTGATGATGTGGGGTAAAAATTACACAAGAGAAAATGGCTCATTTCTTTTGTCTTGTTTTGATAGTGGAAGAGTGTGTGTGTCTCTTTAACACTTGCTTATATATATGCTGCTACTGCGTCATTTGAAAACGGTCTTGTGTACCATAACCAGTGATATCATCAGACTAATGTCCGTGTGTATTTTCGTGTGTGTGTCTTTGCAAATAAAAAAGTCTCAATTGTCCGTTCTAAATGGTTGCAGACAATGCAGGTACACATATACACTTAATTCCCATGCACAGAATACGAAATAACTATATACAAAAATAGTAATCATTTTTATGGGGAAAACGGATTTTCGTATTTGCACAGTTTTTTTTCTTTCATAACAACTGGTTTTGCGTGAGAGAGAAGTTAAGAGGGGGCAATTGCAGTTGACCTTGGTCATCATAAAAAAAATTCTTGTATGCTATAGCGTGGTTTTATGTGTCATGTGCTGAGTTTTCATGTGTGTGTGTGTGTGTGTGTGCAGTTTTTTCATTTTTTATTGCCACCCACTCTTTTGCTCAAAAATGCTTTTTTATATTATTTATGACTTCATTATTTTTCCTTCACCAGTGTGTGTGTGCACTGCGCAATATAATATGTGATGTGGAAAATGGGTGCAAAAAGAACTGAACACAAAAAAAATGATAGGCTCTTTTTATATATTGTAGTGAGTGGAAAAAGCAATCAAAGCAAAGAAAAGCAAATGCCCTAAGGACAACGAAATATATATGTGTGTGTATGGATGTATGTACGATGGTATGCCTTTTCTTCCAAGAAATAAAAGAATTCCTAATAGAAATGCTTGCTGACACGTGATGAAGAAACTGAGCTCTAACCAACATGTGCGTCAGCACCCATACTTGAGTAGCACTTGAAATTGTGCATTTAGGTACAAATGTTATGAAATATTAGTATGGAGTGAAGGGTAATAAAAGGCCATGCTAAAGATATTTTTCAGGTGTTCTGACTGATATTTTATGGTGCTTTAGTATCAGCAGTTTGTTTGCAGCTATTACTACTTACTGGTGCTTTTGTAAAAAGTAGCACAGAAAAAAACGCAATATATGTAATGGGTGGAAAATCACTTCCCTCACTTTTACCTCACAGGGTACATTTATTTAGACATTATTTACATTTGCTTGCTTTTGTTGAGCGTAAATATGTAAATGAGCAGTAAATTATATTTAGTTTTTTTCCAAATGACGGTATCACAAAAATAAAAGAAACTCTGCAGGAAAAAAAGGAAAATTTGTTCATGCTATTTTTTTAAAAGGCAAGAACAAGTAGTAGACGACTGACGAAAGGCGCAAGTAGTTTCGACAATGCCAAAAATCGGATTGAGAAGGAATATGCTGAAATGAGCTTGATCACCAAACCATTTTCAAACATTTCAGGAAATATAAAATGACGAAAAAATAGGTAAAACTTTACGTACCATTTTTTTATTACGTTGCAGCAAAGTACCGTAGAAAAGAGGCTCATAAAATAAATGCACCCAAACTTTATTTTGTCAAGTATGCATACTAATAAAGAAGAAAAAAGTAGTGTAGTTAAAAAAGCATTCAGCAGAGTACATAATATTTTTCTAAGAGGCCTCTTAAAACAAATTTCATTGTTTTTACCAGTAGCGAAAAAAATTCTACCAAAGCTTTGCTCAGTCTCTTCTTGGAAAGGAATTATACGCATGTACATATACATACTTTTCACTACACAGGTTTCTCTGTTGACACATTCCCCTTTATCTTTTAAGTAAAAAAAGTATCCGCAGACAACAAATAAACCATCCATTTTGAGCAGGATTTTTTATGTCCTTCACAACATTCTTCATACCTAGGTTATATTTTTTATGTATGTTGAAATTGTGAATTTTTCGCATTTTTTCCTACACATTTAAAAAAAAGGAGAGCAGTAGTAGCAGTAGTAGTAGGTGCAGCGCCCAAAATTTATATAAGAACGTGAGAGTCTTTGTCGTTTGTCAATGAAGATAAAAATGATGAGTAGAGGAATCCCTCATGACAATGATTTTATAGCTTTAGGCAGTTTTCCCTTTTAAAAAATGGCAATGTCAAAACCCTGCTTGTAGTTTATCAACTCAACTGTGCTCACACCAGTTGATGGGTTTTTCGTCTAGAGCTACTACTTCTTCTTCTTCTTTCTCATTTTCTTCTTCTTCTCCTCTTTTACTACTATATATATACCCTTAGCCCTCCTATTAGTGTGATGTGATAGAATAATGAAACTTTCTTCTTAAAAAATGGGATCTCCTCAATAATGGACAGAAAGTTTTGACAAAAAAATCATATGAAAACCATCCATACTACAAATATATAGGTACATATTATACACAGTTTTTGTGATGTCGGTTCAATGACATTTTTATACTTATCTTCTTTGTATACGTGCCTTTGTACCTATAAAGTTGCTACATACAAAAAGCCTTTTATCCCAAAAGAAAGTAATAATATTAGATTTTTTTTTATTCCAGAGTTTATTTTCTCAGGACTTAAAAAAAGTCTTGTTAAAAAAAACTACGTACCAATATATATGTACCTATTCATATGTATATAATATAACCTACATGTTATGTATTTTACGAAATTGATTATTGTCAACAAGCAAAGAAGAGAGAAAAGGGAAGAATGACAAATGGCCAAGTCGTGCAGTCTCATCATATCATCATTGATTTAAATCCGTATAATAGGATGCATTTATGGTGAAAGCTTTTCAGTTTATGGGGCACAAAAAAATATCTTATGGGGCACTTTCACTTAAAAGATTTGGTCTTTCTCCTCTTTTTACTTTTTTTCTGGCTGGGTTCTATATAGACCTCATTGTTTTTCAGTAAACGCAAGAGGAATCCCACAGGGAAAACTTGTGTGTGTGTGGGTGTATGTGTGTGTGAATGTATCAAGTAGTAAACTGTAAAATAAAGGGTTTTAGTACAACAAGGTAGCTTGGAAAGGAAAATAAAAAAAATAAGCCCTCTCTCGCTCTCTCTTTCTTTCTTGCCCTTTCTGTCATGGCCTTGTCTAGACAAGTTTAATTGGGTTTTACAAATTAGCCAAAAGGAACATAAAACATATAAAATAATTACATTAGGCTACCATAGGCTTAAAGTGGATTAAAAATATAAACACAAGCACTTTATATGCATAGGCATTCGTGTATGCAGGACACGTTGAAAACTAACTGGACCATATATAGACAGAGTGGGAGTCGTTACGATTTGTTTTTGGTTAGATTAGAGATTGAAATGAATGAATGGATGAGGCAGAAAAAATACATGGTTTAGAAAATATGAATGTGTATTGTTTGCTTGGTAGACTGGAAGGGATTTTTTTGTCACAAGCACTGGAGTGCAATAAAAAATGAAAAAATGTGACACAAACAGGTACACACCTGAACTTTACAAGAAAATTAGGTATATTATTATTTTTAGAGCGATCGATACACAATGGAAAAGAAAAAAAGAAAAAACTATATTATTTATTGAAATATTGACACAAAGGCACATACGTAGCGAGTGTTTTTAAATCATGTAGGCTACTACTATATAAAAACCCCTAATACAAAAAATCATGAAAGTAGCATAATAATCGTAAAATTTAGTGATTCTACTACATTGTACAGGGATCGGTCTAGCACGTTTTTCTAATTACTTGATGAAGTCGCATTTCCTTCCTTTAATTATGAGTTTTTTACTAAATTTATATATACTCCAGTTGGTACAATACATTACGTGAATTGCATACATACTTATGATTCATATGTTCGACATAATGAATAGGATTCGTGAGTAAATCATATAAAATGATCATAATAAAGTGTTACGTACTTTGGTCTACTCTCTTAATAAAAACCGAGATGTTCCACTAATCAAAATCAAATAGTAATGACAACAATTTGGCACGCACGTTATTCACCATCGTGTAAAATTTATGGATAAAAAATTGCAAATGAAAAAACATCCATGTATGTACCATATCTATTTTGTATGAATGGCTGTTTTGTTCAAATACAAAAATGAATTTATATGCTACCCAAAAAACCGATCAACAAAATCATATTAAAGTCATTCAAACCAATTCCACCATTTTTTTTGTGCCCCTTGTTAACTACATACACCTACCTAACTATAATATTGTGTAAATCTTCGTAATTTAATTCATTGCGCTTCATGAATCCCGCTTTTAGCAGAGAGAAAAAAAGGGAAAAGAACGTCAAAACTATTTTATGTTTTTTCTCAAACTATTTCATTTGACATCATCATCGTCGTCGTTGCCTGCACATACACATAAACCTTAGGTCGGATAGCCTAAAAAAAAGAAGAAATATTGTACATTCAGCATTATTACATTAAGAAAGTACACAAGCGTACTATACTGCGACGTACTTACTCACACAGTCACAATTTCATTTTGTTTCTGTTGTGCAAGTTTAGTTGGATGGGCGTTAAAGAAAATCCATACATTTTGTCGTCGTCATTTTGCATTGTGTGTTGTACGATACTGTCATGAACATCATCATGGAAGTTTCTCTGAGGACATTTTCTAATAGTACTATACACACCCGGGGACAAATGGTGGATAGCAAGTGTAGCGAAATGATGGGATCACACACGACCATGAATTTGAATCATATCAATGCATGAATGGATGAATGTGTTTGTAAAATTGAAGTTCTCATCGCTACTCGTACCACCTCCACAGCTACTTGTTGTAGGAAAAAGAAGAGTAGGTACGTTTACTTCGATAACAACAGCTACTACTACTACTACGCTATCTGCACTGTATAGGGCTTCCAAGCAAGGAAGCTGCTGCTGCTGTAGCTGAGCTTTGAAGCGAGTAAAGTAACAAGAAGATGTTGCATTGTACTCGACATTTTGTGAATACACATTATTATAATCGATTCCTCCCTTAGAAATTTCTAGCTAGACAGTATAAAACATTACTTTTTTTCTTGTGCTGCTTTTACGATGAAATGATAAGCTTAAATGGTATGACGGTAACAGTGCACATAGTATAGCTACTGGCGGCAGAGTAGTGATGATGGTATAAGGTAAAAAGGACGACCAAAAGGACCACTATAACCTCTGCTTTAATATCATCGAGTAACCAAAACCAGTTTTTTCCGGGTACCATATATACTTGGTTGGAGTTTATTCCCTGAAAAACTGTCAAACTATACTTGAGTGTTTGTTCCCTCTTGTGTCTTCTTGAAATGGTACTACTGCTCTGTAGAAAAGGTGAATGGTGGCGGTGGGATATGATGAGAAAACGTTAGGGCTATAGTAGGAAAAAAGAAGAAGAATACTATGCTGCTGCTACTGCTGTTGCTGTGCTGCTGAAAAGTGGATTTACTTGTAAAGGCCCGGAGAAAATCCTAATAATGTCAACTACTTTCCCTTTTGTTTATGGAATAGTATATACACAAAACGAGCATGCAATCGACTAACAAGAACAAAAAAAGGTACATGGAAATCATGATGACTACAAAGATGATGATGATGATGGTATGGGTTTTGTTACTAAAAATCTTGCTGATTCTCTTTCTCCCTCTCTCTCTGCTCTGCAGAGTTGGGAAGAAAATAGAATAATAATAAAATCCTCCTCTCCCAGAGAAAAAATAATATTAAGGGATAACCAGCTGTTGCCTAATACAGTGAGCCTATAAATTTTTCCCGTTTCCCGTTTTTTTTTTGGTCTCTTGCTTTGCTACAGAAAAAAAAGCTTAAAAGAATGCTACTACTACTTGAGTAACTATAGACCAAACCAATAAAGTTGGGTTTTGTTCGACTACTACACTGCTGATTCCTTTAACTGGTCAAGAACATTTCCCTACTTTTCCCTCTTGATATTTACGTACGTATCTTTATCTATAGAACTTTTTAGCACGCACAGAGTAAGTATTGAGAGGAGATAGAGAGTATTCAATAAAATGTGATGGGGTTTTTTCGGATGTGAACGAGAGAAGATGTGAAATGTGGTTATTGGGTGAAATACTATACCCCATCATGATGAAGATGAAGATACAGTTGTTATTGATACAATATTAAGACATCAAAATGCTACCTACCTACATTACTAAAACTGTATAGATGATGTTTGTGTGTGTATGTATCATATTGCCTTTTTTAAAGAAATCACTCGGAGTAAGAAGTGTAGCAGTGGTAGTAGTAGTAGTAGTCCCTTTACACTCACCTTCGAAAATGGTGTTTTGTGTGTGTGTGTGTGTGGATTCAATTGAATCCACCTCGTTAAAGTTAAGGTCAAAGCAATTTTGTCGAATTTGTAAAAAACCCCATATGTTTATATTCACTCATATTACCCATTATACTATGCACCATAATATGTAGCACCTCAAAAAAATCTATTTTCAATTAAATTATGAGAAGCTGAGCAAATTAGCAGGGTTCCTGTGCAAAAATAATAATAAACATATACACAAAACAACACGAACCGTTTTCTTCCTCATAGGAGGGCAAAACCATGCTATTAATAATGCAACGTATGTTGTATTTGTGTATGTGTACAGAAGCAAATAAAAATGAAGGTTGAGAAGAAAAAAATTCCAACACCTTTCGTTTCCCTTATCTGGGAATCCAATGCAGTGCTCACACTCACTCGTGTGGATTGCGGATCGTAAGTAGTACATGTACAAGATCGTAAAAAAAATAGAATCGTGTAGTAAACATCATAAATTACATGCTAGTTGTTGTAGAGTCGTAACTGATTTGTAATAGTTTGTTACGCTTTGGTTCCACACTTTCCACTACCACCACCCGGCCATATCACCCCACCACCATCAACCTCCACTCTCAATATCTTCTGGTTTATTTCTTTTACTACACTCTCGTGTGTGTACGTACATTTTTTTTGTATACATACTTATATGGTTTTTTTCACATGCATATTTAAACCTCTCAAGGTTAAGTAACATCTATCTCCACCACCATAAATTCACGGTAGCCCACCATTCATCATCATCATTTAAAATTCATGTGTGCTTTCAAAGTGATCGTCAAACAAAAAATAATAATATATTAAAATTCCTGTTGCAGTAGAGCTAGTCCATAACTGACGAAAAAAAACCTCGAGTAAATAATAATAATAAAACATGGGACTGCTTTTGTTATGGAACGCATAGCGTGTTATTGTACAAATATAATATTTAGTTTTGTAATATTACTATTATTACTTGTTATTATGACTATGACAGTCTGTCTGCTGTATTACAAGTATAAGGACAAGTACTTTCAATCCGGGTATGTGAATTATATGGACATACATACATATCTTTGTAAAAGAAAGGTCTCGGCCTTGTTTATAATTTAATGTTTTATATAGTTAGACGTGTGTGTCCATTTTTTGTGCACATATAATTACAATATATATCAGTTTTTTAAGTTATATACATGATATGTCATGGTTTAATCAGTCATTTCATTTTGTCTCTATTCATCTCTCTTCTCTCGAGTAGAAAACGTAAATGTGATAAAGTATGCCAGCCACCACAATCTGGCCGGTCCATCATTTCGAACAAAAAAACCGACATCACCATCATCATGACTTGTTATATAAGTGAAGAGGGCTTTTATATCAAAAAAAGCCTGTAGCGTTATTAAAGCTGGCTCCTTTTTTGTTATTACTTTTTTCAATAGAAATAATAGTATACTCAGAAGAAGCGATATCGGTTGGGAGTGAAGATGAACATGATTTGTTTTTGTTGTACTGTTGTATGTATAAGTACCTGGCTACTTTAGCATGCCCTTTTGTACGCAATCCTTCACATATTCGTGCACCAACAGCACCAAAGGTCATATGACGGAAGCTTGCTTTGAAGAGTTTTTGAAAATTTCCATTGAAACATTGTCCAAGTACATAAAGTTGTTCTTGGGTTTTTCTCGTCACAAATGGAAAGTACTATTGGAGGATTGTATGCTTTTTCTGTATGTACTAGTTTTTTAATATATATTTTTTACTTTAGTACAAAAGTAGTGACGACCTAAAGGAACAAGATACAAGCTGAGTGAAAATGCTGTTACCACTATCAAAAGTCTTTTTATAGTAATAAAATAACAAAATGTCTGCTGTTCCCTCACCAGTCCACCAAAAACCAAACTAACAACATGATGTTGAAATCAATGAACTTGCTCCCTCACTCAAACAACAACCTATTCAGTTTCCAACTTTAAAAAGTCAGAGCAACTACTCAAGTTGAGACACAAAACGAGCAAAAGATCAAAATTAATACGAAAAGTCTTTCACGAGCAAACATATGTACATATATACCTACATTCATACTAACCTCCCATTATATATGTACATATGTAGCTTTGTATGTATTTAGAATACATGTGTTTTTTAGAATTACTTTCTCCATTAATATATATTATGATGTATAAGGACATGTTAAGTTTTCTACATAAATAAAAGCGTATAAGCAATTTAAAAATATGGGGTTTCATTTTATGTGTGTTTATGAATAAAATGTAAAACATAAAAGAGTGAAAATATTTGGGTCAAAGTTACGTAGTAGTAGCAGCAATAGTAGTAGTAGCAGCAACAGCAGTAATTATGTACGTCCTACGGCTAATCACTCCACTTTTTTGCTGTTGCTGCTGCAAACTACTACCATTATACTCCTTCCTTCCTATGAAATGTGATGGTAGTTGTAGTGTAAAATATTTATATTTACTCCCTTTATCCTTATCCTGTGTCGGCTTTGACTTTATTTTGACAAGGCAAGGGAAAACTGTTGGCTGTTTATATTATAAATTATAAAGTAGTGACTAGACTTGACTTGACTGGGTGACTAGCTCGTTCTCTCAACACAAAAATATTATTATGATGTATAGTGCTGGTGGTAAAAGTTCTGGAACCTCCTTCAAAATAACACGAGCCTGTTATAACACCACCCCTGTGTGCTGGCTCTTATGCTATGATTAATTTTTTTCTTCTTAGAGTTTCAGCAACAAAAACTAGTAACATTTCAGAGTTAAAAAAAATTATGTCCGCATATATTCATCACGCTTGTTGTACCCCTTATTCCTGTGTACATAAACCAAAAAGACATTCATGTTCAAACAACATTCATCATTTTTTTACTACTCACTTTTTTGTAGTAAGATTTTTGTTTTAAATATTATTTTTTTCTTCCTCTTCTAACCGTTAATTTTAGAGTGAATGTCCTTGAAGAGATTTACAAGGGAAAAAATTTCTTGGGTCGCGAAGAGTAAAAACATGTTGATGTACACAAGTAAACAAGTATTTTTTTAACAAGATCGGAATTCAGGATTTAGCATACCTACTTTTAAAAAATGAAGTTTCCAAAAGAGTTTTATTTATGAATAAACACGTATGCTATGTAATTTTCAATAGCGACCATTTCCGCAGGATTTAGATTTTAAAAAGCAAGATTGTACTTAATTGTGTGACTTTACAACTTTGAAAAAGTTATGAAAATTAAGGCCATGTGTGTTTATAAATTTAAAACATAAGCACTTCATTAAACGTGCCCTCCGGGTCCGTATTAGAGGAAAAATTCAATTTGTAAATTACACAATAAAAATTCTAACATGTCTTTTTGCATTTTAAAAAATGAAGTTTCCAAAAGAGTTTTATTTATGAATAAACACGTATGCTATGTAATTTTCAATAGCGACCATTTCCGCCGGATTTAGATTTAAAAAAGCAAGGTTGTACTTAATTGTTACAACAACTTTGAAAAAGTTATGAAAATTAAGGGTAAGTGTGTTTATAAATTTAAAACATAAACACTTCATTAAACCTGCCCTCCGGGTATGTTTTCGAGGAAAAATTCAATTTGTAAATTACACAATAAAAATTCTAACATGTCTTTTTGCATTTGTATGAATATTATATGACAATTAATTTTCAATTTCAACAAATAAAAGTATTTGACATTCACTTTTACTTCAAAAATAGAAGAAAGAATAAAAATATGCAGTTCTAGTAAATAAATGAAAAAAATATGCATTTACCTGTGTTTGTAAACATGCAAGTTGTACATACGTACGATAAGGTGCATACATCTTTTTACATGTTCTTTTTCTTCTTCTTTGAAACGCCACATATATATATCAGCAGCATACCTTTGGAACGATACGATCAAAGAAAGGAAATGGTGTGTAGCCAAATAACGTAATAATGATTAAAGTTTAGCACGCGAAAAAATCCT
>JAHZNC010004760.1:0-48608 GCA_027744095.1 Zhuqinia jingwanae | reverse complement strand
CACATGCAATGTGATGATCTGAAATGTACATAAAGCGTGAATATCTCACTCATTTTAAAAGTCCAACTTTTATTAAAAGGGTTGAGTGGTTATGATGATGATGACGATGCGATGCGATGGTAAGAAGGAGGATGGATGATATGAGGAGGTGAACATTACATGAGCAATCTCTGTTGTATTTTTTCACAAGACAAGCTCATCTCATTGTTGTTATTTTTATTCCCAGACACGTACCATGATGATGATGATGATGTGTAGTTTATAGAGCTCTTTTACACTTGTAAATACGCACAGGGAGTCAGATATAGAGAAGGGAATCATTATTATGTTTGTTACCTGTTACCTGCTGCTGATATTATTATGCTGGTACCTGTATAATGAAAACATTTTTCACATTATTAACATTCATAGTTCATCCAATCCACTACACAATATGCTCACATTCAACTTACCATATCGCATCGCAGCAGCGCTGTTTGTGTGTGTGTGTGCGTGTGTGTGTATGTTTGTCGTGCACCAGCAGCATATTATTTTTATAAGCATAAATTATTTACCTGTTTCATTGTACAAGTCTTGTCTAGTATTATGTCTGTTGGTGATGCGATGTTATATACTACATGCGATTATGATTATGTGAGATCACTACTGGGATCTTGAGATTCTTCAACAATCCTTTGAGCATATCAAAACATAATCACATCTATACATCTCTCAACCCTCTATTTACTGCATACTTCTTCTTACAACAATCAGTCAGTCAGCCAGTATGCATACTGTGCATGGTGGATATTGTAAGTTGTAAGCGTAGTTTTAAAGTATGCGCATATATACATTTAACATACATACATAAATGTATATTGTGCACTTAATTTTTAAATTTTTAAAATCACTACCCGTCCACAGTAACAAGGAGCGTATACCCTCTTTTTCTTCAATTTTTACAGTTACTTACCTCTCTAATATCGTCCATCCGTCCGACCATCATGATATCATGATCCTTTCGTACTTGTCTTCGTCACAATCTTAAATTAAAGCCACCACCACCATCACTATCATCATCATCATCATCAACATAATTTTCAGAAGTACATTTTTTGCATTACACAAAAACATAATAATACCTGCGCCTTGTACCTCAGCTCTGTTCCTTTCGTCTCTGATATTTTTCAGATGCTGCTGGTTGTTGGTTTGTTTGAACGTGCTGCTGGTACTAGCGAAAAAAAAAATTACCTGTTCTCGTGTTCTCCTCTGTTTAACTATTACTATTAGAGGATGATATATAGTAAAATGACTTCTTAGCAAAAGTATATTAGCAAAATGTGATGGTGGTATGCCGTATAGTAGCACGTACCATATAAAGCTACTTAATACAAAAAATAAAATAATAAATGTATCGCTATATATAAACATGCACATATATAGACGTATTTTTTGCCATTGTTGTCTCTCTCTACTACTTTGAAAAGGTAAAACGTAAATGTACATGGAATCATATAGCACAAAAATTCTGCTACCTTTCACACTTTCACACACTTTACAATGATGATTGTTATAATATTATGCAGTAGTAGTAGTGGTGGTGGTGGTGGTTGTACAGATTGAAAAAAGAGATACTGGCAGTAGTAGCACCAGCATCAACTGAAACAGCAGTACTGTATTTTTTTCTGTTCATTATAAAAAATTAACAATTATTATTTCATATTTCATTGAGAAGATGCTGTTGATGATTCTCTTTGCCGTAGTAGAGTAGTAATCTAGTAGAAAGAAAGGATACTCGACGATACGCAAAATGTAAATCCTTTACTACATTTAGAGAATATATATTATGCATTGTTGTTGTTATTATTAAAATATTATTTTTAGAAAGGCATATTCAATTCTTCGACCAGTCATCATTATTACTATTATTATTATTATACATTCTACTGCAAAAAAATATAGTGTTTGTGCTGCATAGTTTGCATTTTGCAACGACATTGGCTCAATGTTGTTGCTCATTCCAAAGTTACACGTTTACTCGTCCTTTTTTTGTGTGCAGAATAAAAAATTAAATAAATGTTCAAGTTTAAAAATGGTTTTTAATAATTTTTTGAAAAATTGTTTCTAAAACTGTGTGTGTGTTCATCATTCCAATTTTTTTAGCGTTTTCTTATTGTGCAGTGTTTTTTTTGTGTGAAAAAAATATCAAGATCCAGTATGGTTCATGTTCATATTATGCAGATTTTTTTTTGTAAAAGTGGGAGTGAAGTGAAGTGAAGTTATAACAATTTTAAAAGTTAATTTTTTATACTCACAATACTATATTTACTACCTGCTGAAGGGATCATCATCAGTGAAACAAGTTAACATGTTGGATTGTCCTTCTAATCACGTAGTGGTAACTACAATACTATACGACGACGAGTACTACCTACTAATCAACAAGGAAAATACAGGCAAGAAAAAAAAAGACCTCATGACCTCATTCCTTTCTATACATAGTCATCATCATCATCGTCGTCGTCAACATACATATTACATATATAGTATATGTATGTACATATAGTGGATGGTTGACTAGTTAATATGTGGCATTGTTATCGTAGGTACTACTATCACCACCACCACTACCAATGATATGAGAACTACTAAATATTCTGAATAATAATTCTATGCGTAAACAAAACAAGATAAAAAAAATTCCTTTCATGATGAAGACGATTATGTATGTATGACGGTAGTGGTGGTGCTATATACTATATTGATATAAAAAAGTGATGGGCACATATCATACATTTTTTTTTGAAACTTTTAACCTGTTTAGTAGGATCCATTCCCTTAATGAAATTTAGAAATTTGGGTAATTTCTACCTTCATTGCATTACGTTTACTACAACTATATGGTACATATATTATTGTCAGCAATTTAAAGTTGTAAAATAGTCAAAGGCGCAACAGAAGACACACATTTGTTCATTCTTAACACAAAAAAAATATTTTTTTATTGCTTATCAGTTGCATTTACATATATGAAATAGACAGGACATAATAATAATTATTATCATCACAATAACAAGAAGGGTTATATAGTTTACTGTACAGACAGATTAAATGGATTTCACAAACAAACAAAAAAAAGTTTCACCAGCTTTTGATTTTTTTTTCTTTCAAATATTTATTTAATAGTTATGAAAAAAGTTTAAATATTTTTTATGGTAAAGTCATAATCAACACGGTTGAATGAAGGGTTTTGATTGTTGTTTATTGTTGCTGTTATTTTATTGGCTTTTGTGCGTTTTAGATAGGATGCAGTGAGTTGTGAGACAAAAACTAATTTGCATAAAAATGCACGCCAAATATATTACTGCGGAAATTAATGAGATGAATAACCTCCTCTGCCCGTGATAATTATTGCTGTTGGGGTTTGTTCTGTTAAAAGTGTGCTTATCACATTCTGATAAAATTGTGAAATGATTGTAATCATCATCCTAAATTCCCAGTGATATGATTTTTATTGTCTTACAAATCACTGTGAATATTTTTTTTGAAAGTAAAAATATGTACTAAATTATTCTTCTGTGGCTCATTTTTATTCCTTCTTTTGATTGTTTCTTGTGTCATTCATTATTGTTGCGCATGTAAAATTTGTGGCTATTGTGTGCACATTTGAGAAAAGTGGAATAAATTGCAGAGACATGGGATACACTTGTATCCTTTCTTATATAGCTTACGTAATTATCGTGGTTTTTGGGTCCTCGGTCAATAAAAAAGTTCAGTGCATGTAACAAGGTGATGATGATGATGATGATGAGTAATAATAAGAATGAATATCTCAGCAAATAACGAATTAGCAGAGAAGAAAGTATCAATCATAAATCATTTGTGTGGAATGTGTTTCTGAGTTTGTTATGAAAGTGAGTGAAGAGGAGAATAACTGATATATTATATTTTAATAATAACTAAAACGTCAAAGTACATAATTGTATTATGCACACCTGAGTGACTTTTGGAATTTTCCTGTGTATGCATATAAGCTCTCTGGAATGAGGCTTCAGTTTCACCATTTTCGATCAGACAAGGCACGGATATTAGAATATCCCATTAATAATGAGCACAAAATAAATACTAAACTTTGTTGTATTTACGAGGAGGGTGAGAGAAAAAAGGAAAGGCTTTTTATATATGAGAAAACACACACAGAGTCGAGCTTCCAGTAACAAAAATATAGGTACATACATATATGCATATTATGAGCTGACAGATGAAGTGAAGCCATATAATACAGTGGAGAATTTGGAGACAGATTGGTTTGATACGTTTATATGTATGTACGTACAGGTCATGTTTAGAAAACAGATTAATTATAAAACAAGTTAATTCATTGAATAAGTAAAAGAACTGTGTGTTTGTTGTGTCATCATATTTTTACACAAATAATACTTGAAAAAAATCATATATAAAGACCTGCTGTGCAATTCTCTTTTTAACAAATAGTCTCTTTCAGGACCATTCATTGAAAGCATTCTTGCTGACATAATTTTAAAACTAGTCTTGATTGTGTGTGTGTGTGTGTGCGTGTGCTAAAAGAATTCTAAATTATGATCATCTTCGTTTATAACAAGTATGTGCTTTTCGTAATATGAAGTGTGGTGTTTTCGTTTTTAGGACATGCACAAAATTGAAAGCGCCTGCTGAGTGAATTACAAACTTCACCCTTCACAATCACATAAAGAATGGGAAACAATAACTCAACAAGCTATGGAAATGGTCATGTAAACAACAGCAAGTCCCGTCATTTGCATCATGACTACCACCACCGGGGTCATGGCAAGTGGGGTGCATCAAGCAGTGATCTTGGTGAATCCTCAGGAGGAGGTAATCGCATGAAAAAAGGCTATTTACCAACCCGGGGCTATCATGGCCACAATAGACTCCCATCTCCACATAAAGTGTTACCTTCCGTTAACCCCACCAGTGCTGCCAAATTACTAAAACCGACATCAAATGGAGCTATTCTCCATCAAGGAGGTACAATTTCTGGGAGAAAGCTCCTTAGTGAACTGGACCCACACAGTCCAGAAGCTGAAGATTTACGTCGAGCGATGAGAAAGCGGAGTACGGCATCATGCCCAGGAAATGGGGACATGATCAATCCAGCTTCCGGGAGATCAACTCCCAATCTGTCAGTGATGGACTACAATATGGGTTTGATGATGGAGCGAAGCAATCCAAGACGTGCCTCTTCAAAGGGCGGAAGCAGTAATCGAGATTACGACAGCGAGCCCGACTTACGTGAAATTGACGAAAACCATCATCATAATCATCATCACAGAGATGATAGCTCACCCCAACGCTCAATTTCCCCAGTTCCTAATAGTTTTACATTAATTCAAGAAAGCCCTGCAAAAAAACAAATCAGAACAAAGAAGAAGGGGAAAGCTCCACCACCACCAATATCGCCAGCCGAACAACACTTTCGAGTTGGCGGCGGGGGTATGGTAGAAATGTCATGTTGTTCCCCTCATTCCCCTCAGCTATTGTCGCCATCCGGTGAAAGTAAAAAGGCGTCTCGCCTCTTTAAAACAAAAGCAGAGTCAAGACTTGCTGCCGCAGTGAATGGGCCTAGATCCCCAGAAATATGCAGCAGCGACCTAGAAATGAATCGTGGAGGTGTGATGCGAGCCAGCATGGACGCAAACAGGTTTTATCGAGGTGACAGGGACAGGAGCTCTGTTCACTCTGTGGAAGCCGGTCTTTGTACCCCCAAATCATCAGCAGTAGATCACAGCAACTTGCACCTGTCAAATAGGAAGCACTTTGAGGGTGTTGGTGCTACAAGAAAGGTATCGCTGGGTTCATCAAAGGCAACAACAGGAATGATGATGATGAGCAGCAGCAGCAACAACAACAGCAAGAGCACTGCACCTTTTAATGGTACAGGTTTGTCAAGCAGAAACAATCCGGAAGTGAAGAACAGCAGCAGCAGCTACAGCAACAAGAGTCCACTGGCTCGTGACCATTCTTCCGCTTCTTCCTCTGCTCCTCAAAGTAGCAGCAAGACGAGAGCATGTAGTGGTGCTGCTGTTGATGGTGGTTGTAGCAATCGACCCTCAACGACTAGCACTAATCATAATGGTAGCAGTAATATCATCAGTTTGATCAATCAGTCAGGAATAGCAGCAGCAACGAAAGATGAGCATGTGCCAAAATCTCACCGTGTTTCATCAACGAACCTCATACCTCATATTACACAATTCGGCCAGTCTTCTTCAAGTAGCAACAACAATAATGGAAGCGATCTTGGTAGACCATCCGTGAACCAGAAAGCGAACATTAGTAAAGCTGGTTTCATTTCATCCTCACAAACCAAAACGGCTTCATCTTCATCATATAGCCAGCATAACAACAATGGTGGTAAACCAACGTTATCGAATGCAAAAGTTGATCATGGCAATACGGGTAATAACCATATGCATCACGGTCGAAGAAAAACCACTAACGCTCCAGCTGTGCCTACCTCCGCAACCGCCAATACCAAAATTGTAAACAACAATAAAGCCTCTACAAAGGCAAATGGCAATAATGACATTGCGGCTAATAACAATGGAGAGTACAATGGCAGAACCACATTTTACTTTGGAATGGATGCACAACCATCCCCAAACAAAATTATTAGTGGTAACAGTAATGGTAATAATAACAAACATCACTCGACTACTGCAACAGCAGCAGCATCATCATCAACGGTGCGCCAATCTGATTCGGACAATAATAATAACAATGAATGTCATGTGACCAAGTCAATGAAAGCAAATGAAAAAGCCAAGGCTCATAATAATATGCTGATGAATGGCAACAGTAATAGTAGTAGTAATAATAATAATCACGGTAATCATCATGAGAAAGTAAGCTCAACAAATTCCTCTGAATTACTTCAAATTAAACAAGACTCGGGCTCATTTGACACGAGTGAGAGAGCAGCCGGAGACGGCTTGCAACAACAGGCCAGAGAGTCGTCGAGTGAACTGAGCAGTTCAGATTTAGATATTCCCCTAAACATTCGACCAACTTTACCTGCCAAAAAGCTCGGGTTGCCCCGTTTTTCTCCAACAGCAGCATGGCGAGCATTGGATTCACCCTCAAGAGTTTCGGTATCTGGGCGCAGCTATAGCTCTGAAGAGGGCTACGGTCATGACCGCATTCAACGGTACATGCGTCAGATACCCCCATCAAGAGCTAATAATCACGAAAGATCTGCTGGGGACTCGGGGATTTCCGCTGGTGACGCAGGTAGCCCTGCAAATCCTGAACTTATTGTAGATGCATCAGCAGCAACTACTCCTTCTAATAATGGCAACCCACCTCCACCAGTGATGAGTAACGGTGTTAGTGGTGCAGGAAGACAATACAAATTAAGGGATCGCACTGCTTCCTCTGGGAAACATCACGGGGCACAGCGAGACTCTGAAGGGAACAAATGTTGGACTCCAGAACAGGATTTAGATGAAAGTAGTAGTTCTGAATTTGAGGACCAACCGATGAGCCCACCACATCAGCATCCACATCCTCTTCACCATTCAAACTCGAATGTGGCAACTAGAGTGCTTCCGGCAGGATTGGGCACCCCGCCAAAGCTGACAACGAGAAACAATTTGTTCGAAAGAGGACGTTGCTCAGCATTAGGAATGGTCAGTGACTCTGACCAATATCATCAAGATAGACCTGGAAATTTATATGTTCGTTCGCGCAAGGCAATGGTAACTAACGGTGCTGTTGCTGCTGCTGCTGGGCCACAGACCCATGAAGAAATTATTAAAACAAGTCAAACGGGCGGTAGTGGTGGTGGTGGTGTTGGTGTCGTTGGAGGAGGTGGAGCGTCAAGATACTACCGTAATCTTCGTAGTCAACCGTGGAAGCAAACAAATCATCTGCGCCACGCAAGTGGTAATACTAGTAACAATAACAGTAGTAGTAATAACAATAATGGAAGTCGCGAATTCGTTGGGCTAGATACGAATTGGTTCCTCAGCCGAAGTGAGCCAAACTCATTGAACCTTATTGGTAATGGTGAATATGACAATATAGAACAGCAGGAGTTGCGTCTTGTGCTTGCTGAGCAAGATGATGAAGATGACGAAGATGTTAATGAGGCAGATGATGTTCAAGAGGAGTTGTTGTATTTGCCAGGTGAAGCTGCTAATAACAAGCAACTATCTATAGTGATGAATATGCATGGTGGCGGCGGTGGTGGTGGTGGTATTGATGATGTTATTGTCAGCAATGAGTATGACGAAGTGGATGGTGGTGGCGTAGCACGACTTGAATCAGAAATTGGTTATGGGCCAAGTAGCATGAGCTTCTCCTCTCCACTCCCTTCACCATCTGCGGCAGTCAACATGAGTAGAAACAAGGTAAACAGAAGAAACAAGGAGCAGCATCTTCAACAACAAGTTGTTGCAACAACTTTACTTGCAGAAGAATTTGAGAGGGATCAACAAGATACTGCGATGGCCTCACCCAGTGGTGGTGGTGGTGGTGGCTCGAACGTGAGATATGGGGACAGCAGTTGGGAAAGAAGGCCCTTCTCCCACATCATGTACCTACCTGCTTACGACTCACGACGTGCATCATCCTCTGCAGGGACAAGACGTACAAAGAGTGTGGACAACCTGAATTTTTCAGAAATTACTTTATACCAGCCAAGAAAAACAAGTCAGTACAACAACCCCGTATCTGCCAACGCTGACGGGGGTGTTCGGCATCGTCAACGTCGTCGTAGTAGGTCACCGTCGGACAGCAGCAGCCAAGGTCGTAGAATGGTCAAGCGGGTCGAAGATCCTGATGAGCCCTTTGAAAGAAGTCAGAGTGTCCCACCATTTACTGCAGAAGAAGAAAATGAGCGCAGGCGCATGCTTCAAATGCAACGACAAAGTGAAAAGTTGCAGCAACAACTAGAACGAGAGCAGGCGGCCGAGCAAAAGAAGAAAAAGTTCAAGTTCCAAAGCACACTCCGTGTTATGGAAAGGAAAAAGATTGAAGAGCAGCTAAGTCGTGAGGCAGAGGAGAAAGAGAGGAGGAGACTTCAGGAGCAAGAGCAGATGCGAAAAGTGGAAGAGGAATTCCAAAGAAAACGAGTGAGGGAAAAGGTACTGGAAATGGAAGCGGCTGCCAAGGCTAGCATGGGGAAGGGCGCACATGCTGGGCACAATCTGGAGAAAATTGAGATGAGCAATAGGTACGATGTGAATTTTGAGCCAAGGAATAACAATAACCAAGGATTTGGTGGAAATGCCATGATTGAGCGAAATCAACTCCAACAACGAAATAGTGGTAGAAGTAGTAATATAAGCTTCACTACTACTACCACATCCAATAACAATCATCACCAGGCTTTGTACCAGCGACAGGAGCCTGAAGGAGCCCCAGCTTCGGCAAATGGTGGCCATGTGGGTGATTTGAGAAAAGAACTTATCTGTGCTTCACGGAACAGAAATGCTTTCCCCCTGGCAACTGTAGGCGGTGGTGGTGGTGGCGGCGGCGGCGGCGGCAGCGGCGGCGGACATGGAAAACATTCAGAACTCACTCAAGAGCTTTCAGAGTTCTGCACGCCAACGGGCCAACGGCAGTACTTTGATTATAGACGAGCTCATGAGGGCGATGGATTTAATCATAGATCCGGACCGGCCACTAGGTAGCCTATAATTAAAGATAATTTGTAGGACGAATGCAATCATTCCTTGGCAGAGCTCCACTATATATTTCAATGACAGAAAACAAAAAAAATGGACGAAAATTAGAAAATGATACAGTTTTTATATTTCTACAATGACAACCATTTTTTATTATTATAAAAACAAATCATAATTTACATTTTATCATTTCAGTCCTTTCAAGTGCAATATTTTATATTTTTAAATATTTCTAAAAACGGAAAATAGAATCTTTTATTGTTGCCAAAATGTAGGTTAGATTTTACATAGTAAGTTAAAACATTAAACTGGAAATACAGTTAGGAACTTTGTAAGATCCTTCTGATTTTTAATACGTTTTATTAGCATTTTCAATAGTCTTTGTTGCGTATACACTACTACAGAGTATTTTAAGCAATAGAAATAATATAAAAAGTAGCATAGTAATTGTAGCAGAAATATTTTTACTTTATGTTTAATTTAAATGAAACTCGGTTATCGGTAATAGACTGGAATAACCTGAAACTTGAGTGCCACACAAAATCAAAGATATATTAGATTTCAAGTTCAAGCTGGATAGGAGAAAGGAATAGGTACTTCAAAATTATTAAGCGTAGTAATATATGACGACTTCATCCAACTTAGATGAAACGTATTTACTAAACACCAATAACTACTTGAGCATGACGAAAACATTAAATATATACAAAATAAATAGTAATATATGTATATCTGAGACATTGACAAAATAAAAAATACGTACTACATATGTACATCCTACAACTTCTACTGGTCATCTTTACTACCAAAGTCATCGTAAAAAGCTACTACTGGCAAAACACCATCTAAATTGGACAATTATGCAACTGGACCGTTCTCAACAAAAACGACTTGCGAGAGAGATTTTACTTTCCTTTTTTTGGTATGAAGATGAAAAAATTCATGCGAATGAATGGGTTATCAATACAAAATACAAACACGCTTTACTACACAGCACACACACACTTTAAAAATATGTGGCTTTCACAAATATGTAAAAGCGGCACACACAAAAAACATATTTATGAATTTTAATGAATCATGTGTACAGACTGACAATATTTTTAACCGTAAAAACAAGACTAATACGTGCGACAAATATACAACTTTAAACTAACTTACTTAACGAACTTAACTAGACTAGTCATTTATTCTGTAGAAAAAAATAACGAAATACATATATACATAACTACTACTTTGTATAGTACATATTATATACCAAACTTGTACATACGTATGTATATATTTTACACCTTGTCTAATATCATGCTTATCAAGTATTTCTGGCAATATGCTATAAAAAAAGTAATGTTAATTAACATTTAATAATAATTTTCTCGTTGACTCTTTTTATTATTCTATGCAACTTTAAATTTTGTTGGTTTTCATGATGTAGAAGTAAAATTTGTCAATCTAATGAGCGTACTTATATACCCAATTATTTTCCAATTTAAATCTCGAACAGAGGCTACAACTCCAGTAGCAGTGATATATTCCCTGTTACGAGCAGGAGGGATCGAAAGCGTGGTGGTGGGAGCAGCGTGATTAGTAGTTCCAAATCCAGTGTGGGCTATTTGAGACCTACTGTACACCCTCAGGTTGTTTGCGACATACCTGTTAAACGGTTACCTTATGTGGTTAATTTTTCAAGTAAGCCTTCCTTGTAATAATAGTGCTGATAAATTCATCCTTCGTGTCAGTTTTCACGCGTCATTATTATAACTTCTCTATTTGCTGTCCACTTATCATCATAGGACTGAGTAGTTCGAACATGGACCTGCTGTCTGAGCAGGATCGTCCTCGTTCTGGCCTCGGTGGCAACGCTTCCGTTCTTTCTGACAACTACAGAAAAGATTGGGCGCATCATAATTCAAGGGGACATCATGGCCCGGCACGAGCTTCTAGCGTCATTAGTTTGCATTCAGCTCCACCATTATCTAATACTGATAACTTCCGTCACTCATCTGTGGATTTAACAATGGCAGGCTCAGTGCTGCATACGCCACCTCTCTCCCCTCGCCAGTCCAAGTAATTGCGTTTTATTTTTTGTTTGTTTTTTGCCTACAAACTTTGCCATACATTAATAATAATGGTTTGTTTATGTGCACAATGTCAAACATTACTCATGGTTTATTTTTAGATATTCAACTAGTCCGTCCGCCAGTCCAGTATCTCATTCCAGACCTCTCTCATCACCAGAGGAGAGGTTCCATCATCATCATCATCATAATTCTAACAACGACGCATCTTCATCTAAACTGCGGACCACTAATACTACACAGGTATTTTTCAAGATCATATTAATTCAACATTCCAACTTATGACATCATGCCATGTGTAATAATAAAATAACAATATTTGTATCCAGTTGAAACTGACCTTGCTTGTCTATCCATCATCATAATTATCAGTAGTTAAAATTCTACGCATTCACCAATGAATTACATGAAAATCTTAATGTAATAATGATTCATATAGGAAATATGGAATGGAGATTGCGTGACTGGCAATAAAACAGTAGTCATGCTCAATTCCCCACCGCCACCCAGTAGCAGTCCGACACCGCCTTATCAACCCGCACCGGCGCCGTACAATCGTCAAAAAAGCTTCCGACCTGTAGATTTTCATCCAAGTCCTGGTGGTCTAGGTCCAAGTACAAGTCCAGCTCACGCATTTCATCACGCATCCGCTAAATTGACGACACCCACGCCAGTTAATTAAGCAGTAGAACTAAAATCGATATTTCGAGCTTACATACATAGGTAATATAATATACATTACACAAAAACAACCACTAGAATAATTTCAGCGCTTTGGTAAAAGACAGAAATTAGTGAAGTAGTGAGGTAGAAGATCAAACATGTCTTCCGACTGCATGTTATAGCATTGTGCAAAAATACAGTAGAATTAGTGTTCAATGCCCGTCTTTTAAAAATAAATCGTCATTATACATTATAAACACCATTGGAAATACATTTATATACCATTCCTTAGAAAAGTTAACAACTATTTTGTGGAAATGCCCACTAAATATTCATAAGACATTCCTTTTTTAAATTGTAAATTAGTTAAGTAAGTACGTACATGCATTGCATATATTATGATCATATATATTATTAGAGGACTTCTGTTAAATTTGTCGTTGTTATAATATATAGAAATAATATTGTGATAAGACAAAAAAACCAAACAATTGAGTTAATAAATAGAGAGTACCTATTATAAATACAAAAATATGATTGCGGCATGAAAAGTGATTTGCAACTTTTAAATATGCATCCCGTTTATTTGCACTAGCCTTTATTGACACTAAAGTAAGCAAACTTGCCATCCAATTTTAAAGTACAATTCATTATTTTAACGTTAATTACAAGTGCTGAAATATTTTTACACTTAATACACCTACACGCATAAAAATATATAGTTTTCTCAATGTCTCACTTCACTTGTAATCATTATCTTGCACTTTGTGTTTTAGAGTTTAGACAAGCGACAAAATGTACATGCGCAGCTGGGAACTATTTTATGTATTATGTACATATTTGGAATTAATAATTATTGGACCGTGCTTTTTATACACCGTATTTGTTGGAATATTTAGGTATAAATTATAAATAATTTTCATGTTGAGTGGGTGTAAAATCGCAATATACGCATCTATGTGTAATTAATTTTTTCTTCTTCTTCAATTCAATGATTTCAATGGTAATTTACTTTGCATACAATCTCCTTCATTTTTTCCCCTACATACTTAATACATGGGCTTTATTTTTTTTAAACTACTATTTTATTATATGTACAATATAATAATGGGGCGTTAAAGATGACAACAAGTTGTGAAATGGAAGTACATTGTTGTCGATTATCTTATCTAATAATTGTTCTTATCTGTGGAACAGTACAACATTTTGTACCTGCCTGTGTTTGTATTGCTGTAGTTGTAGGATATATGCAGTACACGATTAGTAGTTTGCTGGGTTTACTGTTTCATGCACGTAGTAAGTAGTTTGCATTTAAAAATTTATAACATACAACATTGCAGGATTTCATTTCAGACGCAAAACTAAACTGAGCATAAGCATACCTACATAGAATATGGTGTACGTATTTAGGTACATGCAACATGTCTATCCATAATACCTAACAACTTCACGAACCATTTTGCGCTTTGTTATTTGGATATGTTTTGCAAAAACCTCAATTATCCTCGCTTATAAATCCTTATAACATACATATAATATGTTTTACATAAAAGTGCAGCGGCATGTGGGAAAATGGAGAATCGCTTTGCGCTGTGCTACTCATCATCTTCTCGTCATCCTTGTTGTGTGCCCATACTCACCCAGTGTTTTTTTGTACGTTTCTCCCTTGCACCTGTTTTATGTATCATGTGTGTCATCTTGGTCCTCATACGTCACAAGTTATGACTCGCAACCAACCGTCAATGCATGCCACACATTTTAATTATTAAATTCAGTCGTGCATTGCTTTTACATGCTTTTCTGCCATTTTCAGTCATTTTGTTACGCAACAGCTGTAACCAACCATCCAATAAAATTATTGTAATTCCTTGTCACTTACTCCTTTTTATAAAATATTAAAAAATGCCAAATGTGCTTTCAGTACATACATAGTTACATATTTATGCATATTTCTGAAACGTGCACGTGAAATACAATTCGCCGCCCCTGTGCCTTCAGAACAACATGCCGTGTAGAATTTACCTTCGAAGAGATCAATCCATATCTCAAAGAAAAGTTTACTCGTGTGACAGCGTCACAATATTTGCACCGTCGTGGGTCAAAGAAGGTCTACAAATATTAGGGAAGCACCTTGATGGGATATCGTTTGAGTTGTACGATAACAAAGAGCATCTTGATTCTAATGCACAACAGGAACCCGTGGAGTCATTTACAATAACTGAAGATTTTAACAAGCAAAGCTTATCTGTACTTCAGAAGATTGCAAGGAACGAGGCACGTAACGTTTCTGGTGTCATTAAAACATCCCTATATGCCGATATAAAGGACAGAAAAATTCTGTACTCTTTACGAGATTTGGTAAGGCAATGTATCATTGTGGGAGTTGACAAATGTTCCACGTGTGGGGGCTACCAGTGCGCCACAGAACGACAAAACGAGGATAGAGTATACGTTTGTGATCTTGCAGCGTTGCAATTTCAACAGCCGTACAATACCGGGAGACTTATCCTTGTCCAGGAAAATGAGCCACATAAAGGGATTCTGGATGACCTCATTTACGAAAACGTCGTGGGGGAAAAGAAGCCAATGTTCGAGGAAGTTTTGACCAAATGGAAAAATGAAGATGCTGAAAGTAAAAAGCGGTTTATACGTCATGATGGGTTCGGCTTGCCAGGCCAACAATCATGCTTTATAGACACCAAGGCGTATTTATCGTTCGTCAAGCTGGATGTAATCCTCTGCGGCATTGCTATTGCCAAGATGGTCGCCTCCCACCATAAAAAAGATAAGATTAACTTCAAGTTTCTTAAATATGGAACTGGATTTTTTGCCCGGAATTTTGCGACAGAGCTAGATAGATTGATTTTATGCGGTGTTCTTGATGGGCTGGAGGAACTACTTTTGAAGACTGAAGTTTCCACTACAATCAAAGGCGTGGAGTTGCCATTTTACAAATGTGATCCACATAGTGCCAAACGAATTCAGCAACTAACATCAAAGTATGGAATTCCCGTTCTTTTTGGAAACAACGACGCTTTGAAGCAATCTACACCCGGACTTAAGATTGCTACTACTAATTGTGGAGATAACCATGTTGTTTGTGGTATGTGATAATGATAGTTTTCCTCTCTTATGACTTCATGATGATTCATCATTTTTTCAAATAAAAAGCTGTTTTTACAATTGTGATTTTTTCTCTTATTTTATAGGAAATGAAATGGGGTATAGTAGTGTGGACGCAGCTATTGCAACAAACTTGGAAAGCAAAGGAACTATTTTTTCTCCTAATATTAACTTGTCAATGTTAGAAGAGTATATTGATGTACTTCAAAGTACGAAAGGAAATCAAAAATGACCTGATAATCTATTTTCAAACAGAATACATCTGTAAAATTACAAAACTTTATCTAAAAATATCATTTTAATTACAATAAATTATTACGCATAATATGCAAACATAAAGATTACTTTACCGACCTTTTTGTTACCTGTTGACGTATTGCATATTTCACAAGTAAAGCTAAACACAAAGTAAAACTGGGAAGAAAAGATTGAATTAGCACACATACAAGTCATAGAACAAGAACAATATTGTTGAACGATGGTTTTGGAATCCAAATAGCGGGACGGGAAACCCAGACTTTGTTTACATGTATACATGTGATATTGGCAGTCATAGTCATAAATTTCTTGCGAAGCGACAACGAAATCTAGTCTAGTTTGTATTTGTTCCCTTTCCGCCTGCCCTTTGTTCCCGGATCTTGTTCATAGTTCATATAAACAATAACAAAAAATCAGCAAATTGTTTAAGTCATTATTCATTATCTTCCCTTGCAAGGGCTTTTTGTAAAGTGATAACCATTTCACCCGGACGCTGCTACTGCTACTCAAAACGTACTGCGTTCATTTTGTTTTTCACTAAAATTGAGGAAAGATGCCTTGTAAAATATATTTAAGACATGACCAGTCGGTTTCTCAGATGGGGTCATGTCAGTCTAAAGACGTGTTTGTATACGCACCCTCTTGGGTTCGCCAAGGTCTGGAAATATTAGCGAAGGACTTGAACAATATTGAATTCGAAGTTCATGACAAACCATCTTTAAAGCGGGAAAGAAATGCTAATGCACCCACTACCCCAAATGTCCTGGAATCTGTTAAAATCACTGACGATTTTAACGGTGGCGACCTCGTCCTGTTACAGAAAATTGCAAGGAATGAACCCAGGAACGTTAATGGCGTAATAAACACATCGAATTATTCTCCCGAAATCAAGAATCCAAAACTAATTTATTCCATCAAGGACCTTGCTAGACAGTGTGTGATTGTTGGAAAAGATGTCACAACATTTTGTGGTGGATACAAGTCACCACGAGTTGCGCAGAAAGACGAACCTGTGTACATTTGTGATCTCGTTGCGCTACAATTTCAAAGGCCCTACAATTCCGGGAGACTCGTGCTTGTTCAGGAAACTGAGCCAAATAAAGGACCCCTTGATGATTTCATATTTGAAAACGTAGTTGGGGAGAAAAAGAGTTCTTTCAAGGATATCGTGTCGTCCTCGGATGAAAATATTAAGAAGAGATATTTAAAACATGATGGATATGGAAAACCAGGCAAAGGCTCTTGCTTCTTGGATGCACATGCATATAAAAAGTTTGTGGAACTGGATGTCGTGCTGACTGGATTGGGTTTGGCTCAGATAGCATCCATCAATAATCACAAGTTAAACTTCAAATTCCTAAAGTATGGGACAGGATACTTTGCATGGAAATTTGTTAAAGAGCTTGATTCGCTCATTTTATCGGGGGTCATTGATGGACTGGAAACTTTATTTGGAAGAGGTGATGAAGATGTTTTGAATACAATCAAATTCTTGGAGTTTCCATTTTACAAGAGTGATCCCGAGAGTACGAGACGTCTTAATCAATTGAAAGCGAAATATCAAGTGGATTTCCGGTTCTCTCGAGAAGATTCATTAAAACAGACAATGAAGGGGAAAGGCATTATTACTGCTGCAACGAATTGTGCGGATAGTAACGTGGCTTGTGGTGAGTATGAAATTTGAGTCTCAGATTATAACTGAACTACTCGATTATAGTAATTATAATTATGTATTTTTATTAATCGTTCGAATTTTTTTGCAAATATTTTAGGAAATGCGATGGGATTCAAATCAGTTGACGGTGCTATCAGCGAAAATTTGGCAACAAAGGGAAACAAGTTTTGTCCAAATATGAATAAATTGATTCAATACAAGTACATTGACATTTAGGAAAAATAAAGAGCATGACATAGTCCATAGTCCGTCATCCTTTGGGAACTAACCACATAATAGAATTTGAGACCTGTTGTCTCAGCCAAAATTATTTTTTACGAAATAAATTCAAACCATGATTTTTTTAATTTCTCAAATTTAACTCGAGTATATTGTATGTAGTTTTTATTTATTAATCATGCGTGTTTTAAAACTGTGCAAGTTCCCTTATCGAAGGGGACTAGTAACAAACAAGGACATCAACTCAATTTTAGAGAAGGTCCTAACCGCCACTGCCAGCATCAGCAACACCTTCTGCTTATAAAATCAAAGTAGACATATGAATGGAAATGGGACTACTACAGTGTATGGATGCATAACTCACAAAAACTGCCGCAGTAAATGGTTTGATAGTAGCCGTTAGCTTCCTCTTCCCTCTATGTATTAACTTGACTTAGTTTTAGAGCATATCTGTGCAAACTAAACATTTTTGTTTGCACTTTGATCGAAATACTTGGAGCAATAATCTCTGCACTGCGGTAGAAAACCACAATTCAATATGGGTATGCAGTAAAGTAGGATACTGGGAATTATAACATTTATCTGCGAATCCAAAAATGCATTTATTTTGTATTGAATAGTTCAATGTGAATCTGAAAATAAAATATAGTGTCACAATGGACAATAACCACAAAACACTGTCATACTCATGTTCAACACTTTATTTCCAAATTCTGATGTAATTTAATTCGGTTTTGCTACTAAGAAATTATAAAAACACAAATCTCATTTCCTGAAGAAAAAGCAAGAAAATGTTCCTATTTGATATAATAGTCTGCAGAACGTACATATGTCATGTACATTCACACCCATGCGTAATTATGCACTGACAACTTTCAAAATGGAAATTGAAACATTGCCCGTTGTATTTTGCCTTTTGTTGGATTTTCCGAACAATAATATTGAGTGTCCAGCGTCATCGAATCAATTTCAAAACGACACAATTTGCTACAAGTGCCCTAGGCCAGGTAAATTTTTAGCGGGTGGCACTCTGGAAGACCATGAATCGCCAGGTCATGTTGTGTGCAGAATAATATGGGTTTTCATTTTGTTTTTCGGAATTTTCGGAGCGTTTGCAAATTACATGATAATAGCTGTCATGAAAAAACATCGTGGTGAGCGCCGTGCGTTTGATTTCATGTTGGTAATTCTTGCATGTTGTGATTTTATCAGCTGCATAACGGCCGTTCTATCATCCACATCGATGGTTGTGTTTTATGGTAATTAAAAAAAACTATTTCTGCATAATAATCATTTTGAAAGTTAAATTGGGAAAATGACATTTTTGTAAATCTGATTTCTCATAAATTACTTCCACAGAAGGAGTTAACCGAGGGCTGGTTACACTAATACTTTATATTGTACCCTTTCTGCTCTGCCTGATAGGTAATAAACTATTTAAACATTTTTTTAAATCATATTCATCCGTGCTTCAGGAAATATTCACCTTCTAAACAAAACGGATTTTTCTTTGTTCAAAGTACGTTCTGGGTCTGCATACATGACCGTTCTGATAACTATCGAACGTTATCTTGTCATAACTTTCCCGATAAAATCCAGCGCATATTTTACAGCCACGAAGACAAAGCTAATAACTCTTGGAGTGATTGCTCTAGCAGTATTAATTAACGTGCCACGTTTTACAAGCGTTAAAATTGATCTTAATCATAAAGGTCATGATGTGCACAGTTTGCGAAACCTGACGTACATCATACAAGCAACGCAACTAGAACGCTTTTGGTATGAGACAATAAATTCCACACATTACATTATCGACATATTTTTTCCCTTTCCGCTACTCATCATATTCAACATTCTACTATTCATTGAAGTAAGTAAAACATCTAAAGTTTAGATTCTAAACAGTGAGTCTGTTACTCAAGATGAGAATTCCCTTTTTAACAAAAAAAAATTCTATTTTGTTTCTACTAGATCAAAAAATTTACTAGTAAACGTCAAGAAATGAACCAAAAGCAGAAACGCGACATAAGAGCTGCAAGAATGTTTGTTCCTGTCGTAATAGTCCTTTGTACCTGTAACTTGGAGCCAATTACACATTACGCTTTGCTTCATTTTCATAAAGTGTATTATCGGGAACTCGTACTGGGACTGGCGCTCTCCACTGTTCTAAATGCTTCTGCTAACCTGCCCATTTACTACGCGCGAGGGCCTTCCTTCCGTGAAGAAATCCGTGCTGTTCTTCCAACCTGGTGTAAAAATTGCCCTTGTAGTAGCAGTAGGAAAAATGTAAAGATCAATCATGAAATTGACATGAACACGTCTCGGGAAATCAGTGTGAATCCGCCGTGCCAAAATCAATTTTGGAATTCAAGTGGGTATGGCAGTAGTGACGAAGGTGGTAGTACGTAGGTAACACTTGACACGACAGCCATAATAGGAAAGGCCTTTTTATTTATTTAAGTATAATTTTTTTCACATTAAACTGGATTGTGTATTAGTATATATGATGATAAATACTAAGTGTAAGTAGAGTAGAAAGGCTAAAAGAGTAAGTATACAGTAACAAACACAACACAGTTCAAATATAAAAAATTATATATAATACTTCAAATACAAAACTATTTATCATTTTCGCCAACACCAACTACATAATGTCAAATGTAACGTACGCACGCACATATACAAGAAGTATGCATAGTAATCAACCTTTTTTTGTGTACATAATACATATTGACCGCTTTCTCTACTACAGAACCCAAAGTCACTGCTGTTTCATTACTTTAAATCATTTTAACCACTAAAAATACTTTTTAATACAAATTATGTAATATAATAATAATTATTTTCTATAGGTTACAATAATTATAATACATACAAATAATGTACGCATATGTTATCAAGTAGAGGCAATAATAAAAGTACTTGCATTCCTGTGCTTATTACTGTGAACTTTTGAGTTAGTAGGTATGCCTATATATTTGTACATATAGGTTCATGCACAATTTGCCAATGTGTTTTATGTGGTTAAATGATAATAATATTACACAAAAACTGGTAGAAAATATAGAATACCTACACATCATCATATACACAACGTTTTTTTTACAGATTCCTAAAAATCGCATACAATCGTATATTTTATGTATTATTATTGTATTATGCATATTTTGTATTTTCTTTTCTTTATTTATTTAATAATATGCAATTTATGAAGGTTTTAAAATTTAAAAGAAGGTAAATTTGTTGATTTGATATACCCAATATATATATATACATAATAACATGTCTGTAAAATGTTGGATTTGGATCATGTAATAACATAATTAAATAGGTGGAAATGGGAATTTTTTTTGAAGATGAAACTAACGTGAGAACGATAGTTTATTATAATAATATTACTATATCCTGTTTATAATTTTTGTAAACTAAATGCTATACACAAATACGAGAAATTTGAAAATTTGACTTTTAAGCTAGAAAAATTTCAACACACATATGTACATGTATACCTGCTAACAACAAGTAATCTAATGTATTTAAACTGATATTTTACTATGTGCTAACTTGTACATAATATTTATATAATACCATAACAGTAATAATTTATTTTACAAACCGAGAAATCCTATATAATAATTATAAATATTACTACATTAAAACAACTTCAATATATTAACAGATAATGAAAGTTTACTCTTAATACATTTAAATACTTTTAACCAGCATAATTTGACAATTTCTATATGAACCGCTAAAAAAATGTATGCTTGTTCAAGCAACCTTTTCCTTGTGACTATTATAGAATTTTTCAAATTATGTTGCTTATTCAGATTGACATTTAAAGGTTACATTTGATAGTACGACATGATGATACATTCCGCACAAATAGTATATAGATAGTAGTATGGCATGTTTTTCGGAATTCACGGGATCTTTCTGACATAATAATATATTGTTACCAATAGCAATAATGATTAAATACATAACTGAGGTACTTACCAATAATTATTATTGTTATTATTATTAGTAAATAGTAATAGTTTTTATTATTTTCAACAATACTTAAAAACTGATTAAAATTTTACAATAATACACAGCAGCTATACAGCAGTAATTCAATTTTATTAGTTGCGACTCCCTACATTGTAATATATGCAACATGCAGCGTTAATTTAAATACCTAAATGCATCATAAGTCCATGCAAATATGAAAGTCACGTAATTTCTTTAGATTCACGTATTTATTTTATTTACATCATATTTTATGTATGCATGTATGTAGGTATGTGTATTATTTAATTAGTTTTTTCTTAGTATTTTTAGTCACACAACTCAACTGAAAAGTTATTGCAGAAAACACGCATTGATACACACAATTCAAATACCTATATAAATTCAGTGTTGCTTTATATTAACACAATTTGCTAATTTCATTTCTAGTTTTTATTTAAATACTTAATTGACATAATTTGCCGATCCTTATATACCTGCTGCATGCTTATGTGTAGTAGTACCATTTCCTTTCATGCTTTCCGTTGGATAACTTTCAAAATCTGTCAAAGACCTTTTATGATAATTCTATAATTTTTCCTTTATATCTATCCATCAATGCACCTTTACAAGTTAGATTTTTTAATATTACGATTGTGTGTGGTACTATATACATAACAGTATGACAAACATAATATGATAAAAACATGCGATGTATCATTCATTATAAATTTAAGTCGGTTTGAAAAGTTTAGGCACTAGGAAAGATAAAATACGGGCACGGGCGTGTGATGCAAATTGGACATGTATCATCATAATATGGAGGTAAGGTCTCCTGCACATTAGATAACAAATACTGTATAGTAAAAAGGTGATTAAAAAAAAGTCCCATCTTTAAACCTACTATTCATAGCATAGCACAACCATTCTTTAAAATGACCTTGTGGTATTTTGATATCATGCTCATATATCGATTTCCATTTCACGACCTACTCACAAAAGAAAACACACTAACCCACGTAAAATTACTGAACCCCCAATTTCGTCGTAAATAAAAAATCCTTTTTTATCGTCTTGGCCTTGATCGTACTACAATGCGCAAAAACTAATGGAAAAGTACTAGTCTTATCTCTACTCATAAATTAACAATATGAATTAAGAAATACTAAAGTATTTGGACTAACAGAGCATATTAAGATTCCTTGTTGTGAGAAGAAATATTATGTATGTATCTAGAATAAATTGGTGTGATATCTCATTTTATATATTTGTAGTTTGTATTTAGTCATTTGGCCTGCGTCACAATTTTTTGACCACACTTCCAGTCAAAATGCGCAAACACTTGAGTGTACTTAACAGGTTCATTCGTTATTCATAATAATCTAAAGGTTGAGTAAAATGGAATTTAGGCCAAAAGGGGGTTGAACTCGTTGGGATTACGTCATGCACGTGCTCATTATAAATTGATAATACTTTTAAAACGGCGACTGTTATTTTACCTGCAATGAGTAGTGGTAAGATCACAAATCAAGGTAATAATATTTTTGGTATGATTACTTAATATTGAACATATTTGCATATATGTATACTCTATAGTTAATACATAATGACCAAAATACAACGTATATAGAATAAGAATAATCTTCCTAATTAATATTTCAATATTTCCTTTATTGAACATTGAATAATACTTTATCTGGCAAAGTTTGTACAGATAAAACCTTCTTCTTTTTCAACAACAGCTCCTCTTTTGGGTAAAAAACAAACAAATTACAAATATTAATTTTACACATGAAATATCATGAATATTAAATATTTTGTAGGTAAACTTATAATGAGCATTTTATAGACAATTTATGTAAGTATATAATGTGTGTAATATGTAGGTATTTTAGGTTTATCACTTGCTATTCAATATGCAGTCGTTCTGGGCGGGCGGGAGTCAAATTACATGGCTATAAGGACTGTTCCAGGATTTTTGTAAAATCACCATAAATCCCATATAGCGGAATAAACTCTTGAACAGTGGGATGAACAATGGAACACCAAGATTTTTTTTCGTAAAGTTTACCTATTGTGCATGAAAATAATTATTGTTTTACGAGAAAATGCGACTTGGTGTAAAAGTACTATTGATTGATATTTATCGGCATCATCAATTCAACAAAGTATGTAGTTTGTACCAATGTTAAAAGTTTGTAGTTTTTTGTAATGTTTCATAGAACCCCCTTGTAACCCGATTAAACATTTTGGCATAAATTTATAAATTTTATTGTAGAAAATGACCACAGTCCCACCTTGCATAATACTATATATGTACATACCTTGCATGTGAATTTGATTGACATTTTGAAAATGGACTTTTGTATAAAATGCACAAGTGTACAACAAGAACTAGAATTATTTTTTCTTGGATGTCCAATTTTTCGCCTCACTGAAAAAGTCATGTGGAAGTATATTCCGCGACATGGAACTGTAATTTTATGGTCATTTTACTCAATCCTTTATCCTCATCAATAAACGTTTTTTCATCCTAATCCTGACCAGATTATGTCGAAGATTAAATTCATTGCGGCGGATTACATGATGATGTTGTGAAAGGACATGTGTATATATATTTAACTTTATAGGAAATACTTTTTTTACCTGAAATACGTTTTTCACGTCTGGTATCTCGTAAAACATGAATAAATGTTGTTATACAATATACATAGTTAAATAGGTATCGGTTTACGATAGGTTTTTACCAGGTATAAAAATTTGAGTAACCGAATAATGAAAAGAGAGAGCACCGAAACATGATTTCTTCTTCATCGTCATAATAATTTCAAACATTTGAAGCTACGGAATCTTGGCGGAACTTGGATCGAGCTCCCGAATTCAATGGTCTTGATGATGTCGGAGTTCCTTCAAGATTAGCAGTGTCGGTTGATAAAGTTCGTGATGGTTTGACACGAGGAGGATGGGATGATCCTGCCCCGGTTGATGGCATACCGTTTCCATCAGCATTGATGGAAGATTGTCCTTCAATTTGGCCACTGCCTATGGACACTTGACTACCCCGTCTTGACCTTTGTCCTCCAGCGCTATTTCCCCTCAGTAATGTTTTGGACCCTTTCAAAAGTGACACGTTCATCAACCGAGGATTAGGCGTGTTAAAAATTGTTCTGTTCTCTCGGAATCTTGCCCTGTTAAAAAAAGAGAGATTTTTTTTTTGCTTGAGTGCACGCCATGTCAACATGGGAAATAGCATGTATGAAGCCATCAAACATGATACATGTAGTATGCAAAGCAAAACACGCTTTTTTCTTACTTGGCAAATAGTCTGAGTACGATACAAAGTGTAACGGACATCAATGCCAGCCCAACGACTACACCAATCATGGTTGGATCAGTCTTTGGTACTTCAACGTGGTGGGCACTTGCCTCTGAAATTCCAAATGAAATAGTTTTTATTTATTTATTTTACATTAAGCTGGAAATATCCCATGTTGAAACAGGGTACAAGGTAAAAAGATGGGATAATGCACATCAATTTACTCTACCAAGGTCACGCGTGTTCGGTCAACGTTTCATGTAGACACTTTAAGTACAGCTACATAACAAAAACTGCCTTTTGTGGTTGTGAAATTTATGGCCTGTCCCTACGTGTGTACATTGTTGTTCGCCTGCTTACAAAGTCGGTTAAACTTTACAAGCATTTTATTTCCAAGACATATTAACATTTCAAATCTTGAAGAAAATTAACCAAAATGTGTTCATTCAAGGATTACTCTTTTCCACATTTCTACAAAACTTGTCTTGTCATCATAATATTATTCTGAAGGGCAAAATAGTACCATTACTACTTTTACACAGAAAACTTGTATTATAAATTATGTCACGTTAAGTTATTCCCTAAAACTCACAATAATCCGACGACACTCCCTCTCAGTCATGTAAATAACAGTGCAAAAATATGAATTACTTGTGCTACCATTTCATTATCATATAGACTAGAAATTCATTGCTTTTCATAAAAGGAAATAAGTGTGATTTGTGGAAGAGAGCGAGAATCTTGTGGAAAAAGATTACGAAAAAAAGAAATCATTAGTTCCCTTCTTTCACCACCACTACTTTGGCAAAAATATAAAAACATACACAACCTTTGCTCACTTTTCGTCATTCTCATGAATCTGCAACTTTTTAGAAAGACCTGCTAGTTTCATAGCTAGCATACCACTCGTCGTTATTATTTCAACATAATATATGGTTTGTAGTAAAACCGGTGGGGAAAAAGTTTTTCAAAAAGTTGTTCCGTCGTAAACATCATTTCTTCGTTTATGAGCAACGGCAAATCATTTAGCAGACTATATAATATGAAAAAGGCAAAAGAGATGAGCAAATAAGTTTTACTGATCAAGTAACCAAACTATTTGTTGACCAACATTTTCTCATTGGAGCGGTTGCTTTTTATGACTAATGTTATGACATCTCATCTACAAACTACTTTTAGGCTTTTAAGACTTGACAATTGAAGCTTTTTACATGATTTGCTTTGTACAATTCCGGATTCATCGTCTAAAAACGCAGAAAGCAGCGCCTTTTCTCACATTATTACCACAAAATTCCATGCCCTAAATGACATTGCAGCTTCAACTACTGCAGAAATTCATGTCTAATTAACATGGGGTATGACATTACACGAAGGCTGTCTCAGTCATAATAGGAATTTTTCAAAGTTGTGTATCTTCGTCCTATCTTATCCTATCGTCGTAGCCTTCTTATACACTTTGTACCGACGTCATTAAATCCCTTGTACACAAGCAAAGAGTAAAAGTTTTTTTTACAAAAGTTTTACTCTATGTGGGCAATTAATTGGATACGCTCAGCATTACTACAGCTTGTAATACATACATATACACGTTTATTATACAGGTTACAGACGAACACTGTTTTTTACAACAAGTTGGATGGATTTATTTTCTATTCTATGGGATTTTTTGAAGCTGTCAGTTATGCAATTCTAAAAAAAATGTTATTATTATCGTTATCATGAACACAAATGCACGCCTACGCCTGCTTGCAAAGTGCAGGCTTATACTTACATTTGTACATATGTATATATAGCGTGTGAACTGTGCAGCTTCTGCAAAAGAAAATAATTTCAAAAGAAAAAACCACATATGCTCACCAATTCGCCATCGTAGCTTATAACCACGTACAAATTGAAGATGCACATACTTCAAAATATGTATGAACAGCTCAACATGGCAGCCAATGAAATGTTGGCGATGAATACAAAAGTAAAAGAATGTGTGTTTGTGGGTACTGGGTACTCACACGTTTACAACCTGTAACAGTTGCAGCTGCGACCTTTTTCTGTGCCATGAGAAAGCGTCCATATCCGAGAATGGAACAAAATATTATTATTTATGATACTGCATATTTTATACATGTGTGCACAATAAAGAAAATTATCCTTTTAGTATTTCCGTTTCTACCAACTCACAGTCTCGGAACAGGTTCAAGGATACGTAAATGTCCAAGAAAGCAATGTCGATTTAGTGATCATGATGACAAGAAAAGACCATATACTCATGTAATGTTTAAATGTTTATGTTATGTGTTTACTGACTGGCTTAATGTGAGTAGTAGACTATGTGAGCCAGTTATACTCTACAAACTAAACACACTGAGATTGTGGTGAGTGATGTGATATGAAATAACATTCAATCCAATATACATTTATATATCTATAATCCCTAGTATTGGTTTCCTTTAGAAATAAAACGTTTTCTCGCTTACCTCCACATAATTCTCCATTGTCGACACGTGGCAAGTAGCCAAGCTCGCATTTGCAAATTCCAAGTCTGCACTCAACATGCTCCCCGAAACATTGAAGAGTTTCGTTACATTTGCCACGAAGGGGTGTTGTACCTGTAACACAAAAATAGACATACAGAAAATGTAATAGAAGGTCACAAAAAAATAAGTTTATCGGCCTATAAATTATTGATGACTTCCTCTTGAGATATTCATTGTGGTTCCCCATTGTTTATCATCATCATACAAAAGTTTCTTGGCTTTCAACCATGATGGATAGAAATGTGTACGTAAATGAGTTAATATTAATCACAATAATAAACCTTTCTCTGAAACATTTCCAATAATGGACTTTTTTATTGCTTCATGGTGCGCAACGAGTGCAATATTATATCGACCGCTTGGCAGGCGGCATAATCAATATAATCAAATACTATTTTATTATTATTATTATTGAATAAGACACACTTGCATGAATATTGTATAGAGCAGTAATGAAAACACATGTTCCAAATAATGTTGAATGTAGTCGAGTCAGTCTGAATTGCTGTAGCGGTAAATAAGATGCAACAATAACTGAGTTTTTGACATTTTGGAGTTCTAATGTTGTGTCTAATAACTAATCTGTACAAAATCCCTTTATGATATATGTTATATTCATGTATTTTTGTGATATATTCATGTTGCATATATGCATCACAAAGATAAGTCAATTTATCCGTATATAACTTTTTTATTTACTGGTTTGAATACAAAAATACATACATTGGAAGCTCAACAGACGGAATTAATGCTTAATATCAAGAAAAATGTAATGTGTGGGCGTTTATTGTCGTAGTTCTTTATCCCTACCATCCCATGCATGACAGTTGACCTTTCTCTTTCATTGAATCGAAAAAAAAACATTGGTTGTGCATTCCACTTTGTCTCCAGTCGTAGATTTGTTGCATGCAACTGGGTACATAAAAGAGGAAGTGCAAACGGGTAAGGAAATTGCAGGAAGACAGTCAGGGTATCCTGTCTTATTTATGTACAAAGTTTATCTTCTAAATAAATGTTTCGAAACATGCAAGCAAAGCCTTACTGATACTTTTGTCACTTCATTGTACTGATAATCCATTTTGTGTTTAGATTACCTATAAGTGTATATAGTTAAATAGAATGGATGTCCTTTTTTAGAAAGTAAAAGTACGAGTAAAAGTACGAAAGGGTACGAGAGCTACACGCACATGTATAGGAGCATGATGGGAAACGAATAATATTGTTCAAAAGATTTAAAGCAAAAAGTACAAAGCACAAAAGAGTGGCTATATGTGGTTACTACTACTAGTTTGCTAGTAAATATAATACTCGCAAGTAAATATTCACATTAAGTATATTTGTCCCAGAATACGTTCAAGCATAAGATAATAATGTATACAGATACACATAATACATACTGTCACTTCACGTTGCAATATGTAATAACTTAAGTAATTTAGCACTAAGCAGGACAAATAACACATGTGTATCCGTGTAACAATGTTTTCCGAGAAAGTAGCTTACATGATTACATAGTGGTACGAATGTAAATAGTAGTTGCTCTTGGAAAGCCTTATCAACATCATCTCATCATCAAATATTGCCTCCTTGAGAATACGAATCCTATTTCAGATAACCAGGAAAATTAGCCCAAGCCAACATTTTCCACACGTTCACGAATGTCGTAGTGTGTGTACATCTGAGACAAAACTCATGTCATGCTCGTTGTTATACAGTATACAACGAGAAAATGTAATGAAAACGCCATTATGTGGAACATTCTCATGCATTGTGAACTCATATAACAGTAAACCTGGTTACTGGTTGACGGGAGATCTTTACCAGTTTTTTACTTCCACTTTCCACAACTTAACTTTCTATATCAGTTTGTATTCAAATAAATGCAGATGCATACGTTGGATGAAAAATAGTAAAGTGCTGTCGCTGATATTGGCTTTAATTTTATCTTTGCACATTACAAGCATGTCAGTTGATGGTTTCTTCACCCCATTTTTTCTCTTGGGGTAATCTGTACAGCTAATAAAAACAAATCTACCAACCAGAAGTATATGAGTAAATATTTTGCCATATAGTTCACCCACAAATCGTGAAGTGAACTGGCTAATATGTCATGTATGATACTTTATGTTCGTTGAGCCGCACTATTAAGCTTTACAACAAACCACCATGCATTTTTTTTACTTTTCAACAAAATGACAGTTAAATTGGATGTATGAATACAAATTCCTGTAAAAGTAGAGCACGTCACATTTACTATGCGGGCAAAATGTTTTCCCTGTGAACCGGGAAGCTAATGTGCAATTATTGTTTATTAGTACGCTCTATATTAGGCGCAAAAATAAATGTATTTCTTCAATTAAGTATAATATACACTTGTTTCAAAAGGATGCTTTTAATGTCTGTGTACCACGAAAAAATATTTAACGAAAAATATTTTCAAGCTATTCCATAATAATAAACAGAACAATGATGAGGGTACCAACTAGTATAGTAGTAAGTATGAATAAAATAATTTAGTATTTCTTTAAGCATTTCATTTTATAACAAATGAATGAATAGTCTTCTGTTATACAAATATATTTTACTTTCACCACAAATTCGATTACTTTTCATCATGCCCTCACAGAAACACTCTTGTTCCAGCAAAAACAGTGACCGTTGAAGGATTACTTAAAACAGCCATTACAAAACATCATCCAGTGGGTGTAGGGTATGGACTTTACCAAAGGGCAATTGTGTGAATGCTTGTTAAGTGTTTTTTTACTTTTTATATGCGTTGTGAATGTATCTGTTATTCTAGATCTGTGATAAATGCATAATAGTTTGTTTGATAACGTATGGCGTGTTTTGTTATTCCCAAGAATCAATGTTTTGTATTAGGTACCTATACACACAATGTACAAACAAGTTAACGGTTTTTGCATGAATGAATGGAGTACTTGCAAAAGCGTACATAACGCAACTTTTACAGGAAAAAATTGGACACACACGTACTAGTACGTTGCATACGTTTTTACTTATGTGTGTTGTGTTATTGTAAAAGGGATACTTGAAATTAAATATATTATTTCTCTAGAGAAATCTGTAAGAAAAAAGAAACAATACGCACAATTTACTTTCCCAATTCTATTCATAAAGTCAAAATTTCCGTTTCTTTAAAAGTATTTATACTAAAGCCATATTTCTCTTCCTATGCTCCAAAAACTTGTCATTGTCACACAAAAAAAGTTGTGATAACGAAAATTAAGTTTTTTTTCTACAGTTAATAAAAAAAGTTTAAAATTCTATGCAAATTAGTGTACTACCAACTTGGTAACAAACAGACCTCTGAATACACAATTTTATGCAGTAGATTTACTAGCGTTGTGTAAGCTTGAAAAACACAAAACCATACAAGCTTATATTTTTCACAAAAAAAAAAAAACTTTTGAACTAGTTCAACCGGTGAATACTGGAGAAGACAGTTCCCAAAAAAATCCCCGTAGGAGAACCCCTTTTGCTATTGAATCAGCAGCAATTGTAAATGTTCACAGTGGATAATGTGTGCATACACGTGTAGGTATCCATATGCATGTATAACCAATTCTCTACTGATTTTGAGCTCTGAGGATATTAAAAGTTTTTTAAAACCAATTTTAGGAATACTATAATACAATACACAACACAAACAATAAGAGGACCCATATGAAACTTATACATAAAGAGCTTCGTAGGTACATACCTAATATCCTCGTTTTCCAAAGTTTTTTTTTGCATCCACTTCGGGAAAAAATCTTTGAAACTTCATATTAATAACCAGAAACGATTCATCATTACCATTACCATCATCTCAAGTACCATCATACCAGTTTGTCAAGCATGATGAAAAGCAACTCATCTATGGAACTTCATCATCACTAGTCATGCAACAACAAACCGTGGGTGGTGGAAATTAAAAAAACACAGCAAGACAAGAGTAGTATACATATAAATGCTGTCATGTTAAAACTCTGCACACATCCTGTTTTTAGACCGCTGGAAATTTGTTCAGAGTGCAAAAAAAAAGAGTTTTATAATATTCGTTGAATTTTTAAAAACAGAAATTCGTTGAATTTTTATTTCGCATGATTTTCACTCTCAAAATAAAACTTCTCGACCTGAGTATAATTTGCTACAAAAAAATTAGTAATTAGTAGCATAAAAAAATATACTTGAAATATAAAAATAATAATAATTAGTAGTATATGTAAATTACTGAAGTTTCTTCCATTAAAAAAGCATTACGTCATGTGCAAGCAAATATATATGTACATAAATGCTTTCATTACAGCCATTTTCGTAGAAAATTAAAACCTGTACCTATTAATGTTTTTTTACAACCCACATTAATTTTCACAGCCAAATGAATTATGGGGCTAAGTGATAATGGCAATGAATGAAATTTGATATTTATAGACTATATTTAGCGTATATACATATTATACAGGACACAGACTATTATTATATACTATATTTGTACTTTTCCCCTGCAGTCATTTATACAACACTGCTACTGCTACTGCTGCTGCCTTTTTACATTAGTGATGACAAGACTTGATCCTTTCTTAAATCTTCTGATACTCTGCCTGCCAAACTCAAACTTTTTTGCTCACTTTTTGTGAACCATCTATGTTTATGAGACTTGTCCTCCTATACTTCCCCAAATTCGTAGAGGAATCATTTTTTTCTTTCTAACTTTCATCACTACTCTTCACATTTCACTCGATGAAAAAAAGCTATTGTCAAACACGAGGGAATAGATAAATTAGAAAAAGCTCATCTTTCCCTGCCAGTTTTCCCTTGAGTATTTCCTTAGCAGTTCCTTTCGATGCTGCTGCTGCTTCTACTGTAGCTGTAGTAGTATATTTTTTATTCATTCATTAATTCATCGACCTAAACAATATGTGTCCTTTTTTATTATTATGTACTTATGATAATAAAACGTGTGTAGTAAATTTGTGTGAGGAACTGCTGAGAGGGTGATATATTATTATAGACTTATGTTTAACAGTAGTTGGTAGTATACATATATCTACGTAGGTAGTCCATCTTTTTCATTATTTTTTAATAATATGCAAATATCGTGCCTAGTATTAAAATGAAACTGTGTGAGTTATGTTAATGATAGTAAGAGCAAACTGGCCACCTATATATCATAGACTATGATTCATAGTGCTTCAAGCACATTATGGTATTATAAGTGCATAGTTCTTTATTTTATATATTGTGTTGCTAGTACTACTTTTAAAGAATAAAAAGCAAAGTCATGTCAGTCAATAGACAGACCTAGTACCACAGAGATATGAACAGAATCACTATCCTTTTTTATTAAACTTTGGCACAACGGCGCGTGTTTCTGCCATTTCATTGTTGAATTTTAATTAACTCCCTCTTCAAACAAACTCATTCATTCACACGAAAAAAAAACAAAGGATGTATGGTATGTATATATACATGTTAATATTGAGAGTGGCAGAGAAATGATGGTACCGGCCTAATACAGAATTTCGCAAAGTGATTTTGGGGAAAAAACTCCAAGGGACCTGTGGAAACACACAAATTTTTCGTGTGAAAGGGCTTACATTACAATACATATTTTTTCTTTGTTTTTTTTATCATAAAAATTTACCCGCATTTATGTATTCATCGTAAATTTTCAATAAGGTATACTTTTATAGATGGGCTACACATTAAACTATAAACACGTACATATATAATCTCTGCCGTCATAAAATATTACGTAGTATAGAGTATCCGTGTATTCACGTCGGCGTCACTTCTTTCAACAATATACTTTTGTGCTGGTTTTATCTTTATATAAAAATTCCTTTTCCCATGCAACTCATGACGCGCGTACGTGAAGTAATCTTTTAACATAACTTTGTAAATGACATTTGGAATGAATATTCATAATATTTTTTATATTCTAAAATAGCCACTCTATACTTTTTGGCACGTTGTTCTCTCTTTTTTAGGATGTCGCCTTACATTTGGTAAGCATCCAGTAACAAGTTCAAACACTCTAATAAATTTATAGTACCTTGTGAAATAGCGGGTTTCTATGAAAAGGAATGATAAGTTTGAACAGAAAGAAATTATATCCTTTGCATTTTGAAATTTCACTTTCCCCCTAATAAACTCAACATACAAAACCAAGTTACTGGAATCGCATATTTCATACGAGAAATAAAATACATGTTCTTACTACAAGTCATATGAGAAATATGTAACTTTAGTCAAGATAAAAGAACAAGGATAGTACTTGTGTATTCTAGGAGAAATAATAAAATAAAAGGATAAACATTATTGGTATTGTAGTACATTACTGACTAATACTCTATATATACAACATGAATATAATTTAACCATGCAAATGTGCCCTATCTCGCATTTTTGCGTACATTAATGCTCTTATCTACCGATCTCTTCTCTTAGTGCTACACAAATAGTATAAAGATTCACTTTCAGCTCAAAACTCCATTCAATATTTTATTCTTTTGACCTATTCGTATTTCTTCAACTTTCTTGATCGATATATATTAAGCTCTACTACAATGAAATGGGGTTTTCCCAGAATACATATACATAAATGGGAATAATGGGATTGTAAAAAAAAATTGGAACAACAAACTCAAAGCTGGGTGCACGTGTACACAGGGTAGTAAACGTAAAGCTTAGAGAAAGATGTTAAAGTAAAGTAGATAGGAAAGCGGAATAATAAAAAATAAGAATAAACACACAAAAGAGGCACTGCTGCTGCTGCTGCCACTACCACTTTTATGCCAATGTCATATCAACATTTTCTATTGAGATTTTTTCCACGATTATGACAACTTTCACTTTTGTAATGCGACTCAATCAATACTTACACGCTACTTTTATAAAGGAGTGTTGTGCTGTGTATGCGTGCATTCAGGTAGGTAATCTCAGCATTTTTTTATCAGCTATTACCTGATTGTCTGATTTTTCGGAGTGGATAAAAAGACGAAATGGATAAGAAGTAGTAACTTTTAAAATTCTTTCTTTATTGAACTTTAGTAGTGCAAAAAACAAGCCATCATAAAAATACGCACTTAATTCATTGATCCATGAAACATTTGGATTGAACGCACTTACCACCAGTATCGTTGTCATAAGAAAATTTTGCGTTTCAATTTAACTTAGTTACTTTTCTCATTCCTTTCTATATACCTACATACATATTAGTTGGTCCCAAAATTGTGTTACTATTTATAAATGGGTTGAAATGTAAACAGTTATGGGACATGTGAAACACATAGCATGACAAGTTAATAATCAAACACCACCGCCAGTCGAAATATCACTCAAACTGTAAATTACTAAACAAAATTATATATACAGAGATAAAGGTAAACGTGTAACGTTATATTATTCCCTAAAAGAGTGATAGGATAGGTGAAACATTATTATTAGGTGAAAAATGTGCATAGTGTTTATCAAAGGCGAAAAGTAAAGTTTTGATGGATTTTTTGTTGAGGACATACTTCCAGAAAAACAACGGCATTCATATACGCTATTTACAGATATACACAAATTATATAATGTTATAACATGTTACAAATAAACCATTACCACCATCATTTCATGTGCTCAAGCAAAACCAGCCAGTCAGTCAAGCACGATAGTAGTAATCTATCACACTCTCATCCATTTCAACAGACCCGCATGCATGAACATCATTCTTTCTCACTTGCAGTCCATCGCCGTCCATTATTACACCTACTCAGTTTCTACCACCACCATCGCTGCTGCCACCGCCGCCACAATTCATTTTCATTTCAGTTGTTTTTTGTTTTCTTCCTTGGCACTACACAGGGAAGCGGAACTAAACTCCTTTTATTTTCCTTCAGAGAATCCTCTTAACTTCACACTTTGTCGAGTATACACTACAAATAAAACAACAACAACTGTGTGAGCTATGCATGTATGTATCACTCTCACCTACTCTCTTCTTTCTTTCTTTTTTTTCACATATGTTTACCAAGTAGAAATAAATGCACACAACTAAGCAGGATCAATAGTCATACTATAGCCATATAATAATATATTATTCATTCATTTGAGTGGCTTACACAAAACAAAATAATCCTTTATATTCCCTTTTTGAGACCCACCGACAGCAGTATGCATGAAAGTCATGTATAAATGTACGAATTATAAAATACGTAGTATCATTATCTACCTAGTCGTAGTAGTATATTATTCCGTTTCAATTCAACCTGTTTCTTTGACTGTGTTTGTAAGTGAGTGTGAATGAACGATGATATAAATACAGCTTCAAACAAAAATAATCCAGACAATTTATACTTGAGCTAATAATTTTATGGAAAATATTTACAAGATTATTATTATTATACTATTATTATAACTGGTTAGACATAAATTCTACTTTCTCCCTTTTCCTTTTTACTATGTATATTTATTTTATTTTTAATACTATTGTTTGTAAACGTATTATTATGTTGACCAAATAAAACACTTGTGAGAGTTTGTTGAAAATGGAAAAAACAGGTCAAAGCAAAATTATACTAGACGAATATTTGTAATTCTAATGAAAACTGAATGTACTCAAACACTCAAACATGCATATAAATAAAGTATATACCTACCTATATAATATATCTATGTATACTGCTTTTAATACTTGTCTATCTGCTTTTCTATCAGATAAACCCACACATACAGACAACGCACATTCGGTGCTTCCTAACACATGAACTATAGCTTTGTATTACATGTGACAGTCATGAATTACCAACCTGCCGACCTTTCACCCAGATGGTCTGTTTCCTACAAGATAGATTCATAGGTCGCCTCCTACATTGTACATGTAGCAAGTAAACTTTCTTTTTTGTAATATATGGTACAGTATAAAAAAGGTAACAAGTAGTATATTTTAGCTATATAAATATGTCTTTATGGGATGGCTTGGAAATTGCATCAAAGTAAAGTTCCTTTTTTTGCAACAGATTCTTATGATGTGTATAGTGCAAGCAGAAAGCATGTAGTTTAAATCCATATTGTATATTATGGGAACTATAAAGGTTACAGGGATAAAGTATAGTAAATAGCCTTCCTATCGCATCACTTTTTTTGTCTATATGCCATGCTCATGCTACGTAGGTTTTTTTTATTTAGTTGCTTTTTACAAAGTAGTATGACCATGACTGACTTTGTGGATGTTCGATATACGTTGTGATAGATACTTTATAAATTTTCCTTTCCTGCTTCTTCTTACCAACATAACAGCACACATCATCTCCTGAGGGTAATCAAAGAACAATGGATGTAAAAAGTGCAAGTTTGTGTACACATACTCACACAGTCGCACAACAACTTACAGACATACTGATCATATTCCAGTCAATATCCTTTATTGTACACTACTTTATTTTCTGTCAAGTTTTTTTTTCTCTTCTGTTATAAAAGGAAATCAACTATAGAATACTAAGCAGAAAATCAAACATTGATAAAATACCATGTTATTTTTTTGTACGTTCAGCGAAAAAAAAGTATCTTCATGTAATCACATTGAAAGGGGTTTGATCTTAGCAACACGTCAAGGGAGAAATCTGTTGTGTCATGTCAGTGAAATAGGAAAGGAGTTGGCTACTCTGTATTGCCTACACAGGAAAGGAAAAATATACATTCATTTCACTGATTGTTTGTATTTGTCAGTATTTACGAACCATGACGTTAAATCATTGGTGAAGCTACTCTTGTTGGTAGATTTTTTTAAAGTAGACATTAGGACATTTATTTAGAAAAACACACACAACTTGCATTTTTATATGCTTGCACTAAAAAACGAGTGATGATAAGAGACGATAAAGATGGGATGGCATAAATAATAACACATTAAAAATGAATGGTGAGAGTGATTACGTTAAATGTGTCACGCTGATTTGAATAATTTTCCTTAAAAAACATTCAACACTTGTGCGACTACTGCCTGTCAGTATTTCTAGACTAAATTCTCATGTATTTTCAAAATACCTATAACAACAATAATAATATGAACAGATGAAAAGCTTTGATGTAAAAACCACATTTTTTTGCTTTCATTTATTTACCTTCAGACACACACGGTAATAAAATATTGCTTTAGAACATTAATCATAATCATATTGTCACACACATTTTATTTCATTCCCAGCTTTCGTATCTCTCTATTACATATCATGTAAAACTGTCTTGATTCCCAAATTCATGGTTCCACCTTCACTATCTAAAAGGAAGTTGGTGTATCACCACTCCGCCTATTTATAGTACCTCTCTCTCTTTATACATAGCTCGCCCTCTCCGCTCAACCTTCCTTTCGTATACTATTCTTCATCTCTATGAATATTATCTTTTTCCACCGCGGAAACTTGCCCGAGTTTTTGATTAAAATGCATTTTTTTCTCTTTTTCCTGGTGAAAGCAAAGTCACCTTGTGTTTTTTCACCTCTAAAAATGCTGCTTTTTATGAATTCGTGCTCCATATCTTTTGTACATTTTTTTTATGAATTGGAGATGAAAAGCACATAAATGTACACTAGCTGTTATCGTGATTATCCTTAGAATAATGATGGTATAATGCATAAAATAAGAGTGTAGGATGGAGTGAGACATACGTAGAATATCAGCATAATCATCACATCGAAATCATAAACCTACTACTTTCATCGCAGTAAAGGATCATAAATGTTCTACATACGTGCCCAAGCGATAATACCAAAACTTGTGATCATCATATTCATATGATCGTACTCGTTTCTGCAAACTCACTCAACCTCACAAAGAGAAAGTTAGCATGTCAGTAGAATTTATTCAGTCATGAATTCATGAATAAGTAATAGCCAAAAAAGTTACAAATGGGAAAAAGGTACACATTATTATTACATTATTTTACGTTTGGTGACATTACACACACAAAAAAAAGCTGGTTGATGGATAAATGTCAGTCATTTTCAATCGAGAATAGCGACTCCACTTGAAACAGTTGGATTTACCTTAGCTGTAGATATATCAATTTTTACTTGAAAAACATACTGAATTTTGTGTGTGGATGTGTATGTATTTTTTTGGGAAACGAGGAATGCACAGATGAGTTCACTCAAATGCTCCAGCAAAAGAGCGAGCCAGTTATTTATATATTCAAAGGTAGGTGGTGGAATCAAAAAGAAAACTAAATTATAGACACAATTTATTCAGCGTGTTATTTTCGTCATTGATAAAATCATATTTCTTGGGAATATATATTATATTTTTGCTTGAATTCCATTAGAGAATCTATAGGTATTTAAGCATATATAGAAAATGACACCAAATAAAACCTGACACCTTTTGTACGACTATATTACCTTTTTGCATTTAGGCTTGGTTTCGACTTCAGAAATTTTTTATTTAAATTTATGTCTTATTGCTTCCCCGTGCATCCCAGGAGTTTGGAACTATGCCATCATTTAAATCCGTGAAATAATTCAATTTATTGCCATTGCGACACTTTGATAGGGAGCTGTCCTTCATCGTTTGAGTAATAAATAAATCAATTTAATGGTGTGAAATTGTTGACAGGAGGAGTCAAGTAATAGTCAACTGGGATATAATTTCATGAAACGAAAAAATCCTTTCCCATTGTCATGTGAAAATCTAATTTCGTGCAATTTTATCACTTAACTTGTGGTTTAAAATACACACCAGTATATCCCATAATATTCTTTATCATACATAAACACGTCATGTTTATTGTTTGCTTTTTCAACTTGATGTTGAAATAATACGAGAGATTAAACGCATGTGATACGCTATTATTACATTAAGGGTTTCGTGAGCACACACACACATGCATGCTACTGTGCATTAGTAGTAGTATGCTTTTTACTTGGAAGCCACAGCCTATTACCTCAAAAACTTTTACATGCCCACACGCTTAAATAAATATTGCCAAACAAATTGCTTACCGGTCTGACATATAGTCACCACAGACAGTTTAAAATATATACATCTTCTACAATGTATACTATACCTACATATATACAGCTTCAAAGAGTTGTTTTATTACAATTTGTGGTTTCAGTTATTTACTCGCTTCGCTAGTTTTTGTACACATGGTACATAACATACATGGATGTGGGATGATGTACCTAATTCCAACATGCACTGAAGCTATAGGCAAAAAGTCAAAAGGTAAAACAAAAAAGAAAGACTCACTCTCTCGGCAGCAGAGAAGTTAGGCGGGTAAGGTAAAGGAAGGCCAAAATCTGGCTCCACTCCACACATAAATGCAGTAGAGCAGAAAACAAATTTTCCATGTCACTTCCCATCTCCCCATCTTCAAAGTCAACGTTAATCAAACAAAACATCCGAACTGGAAATCAGAGGGAGAAAGAGAGAGAGAGAGAGAGAGAGAGACGGGGATAGAGAGAGAGAACACTTTAAACTATGACGAGAGAAAGTGATGAAAGCGCATAACTTATGTATTGCTTGAAAAACATGCTTGTCAGAGAAAACACTCTGATGATGTTCCAAACAAAGTAAACCAATTCATGACCTTTTTCTCGCGAGTATTTTTTTAACTCGTTATGATTTTACTTTTTAACCACAAAGCGTTTGAAATAGAAAAAATACATAAATTTACTTATGCGAGTTCATGCAAATAGGCTTACTATCTTTTGTAAATAAGTTTACCTAATAAAAGCCAACAGTTCAATCTGGAATTAAACCTTCTGGTGTGAGACAAGCATTAAGAGTTATTATATAATCGTTAAAATGTATCATGCGTCTTACCTGTGGTTTGATTGTATATTGCTTTATCCATATCACTTTCTGTGGTCTCATTAAATCCACCATTGCTACTATCCGTTGATTGAAATGGGGACTCTAGAGGATCCTGTGTGACTGGAATGATTGTTACCGTTTCTTCCACCGCTGCCGCCGCTGGCGACAAGGTTATCAAGAAGCCAGATGGAATCTCATCCCCATTATTATTACTACTTTCGACGTCATTGCCACCTTGTAGTGGCATTGCTAAATAGTTAATATGGGGAACACTGGGGTGTCCGTCAACATCCTCATCGTCTTCATCAGTTTCGACAAATATGTCTCGACCAGTAACTAGCTTCACGTTGTTATCGGTACGTCTAGCATTACTTCTAACACTACTACTTTCCGTGGATATCATACTGCTATCCTTTTGCATTTCTTCACCACCAGAGCTAGAGCTAGTACCGATGCCAAAAGGATTTGTTAATATGAGAGGGGATTCGAGCTCATCATGAGAATTCATTAGGTATGCAACCGGAAATGTGTGTACAGAAGCATCAACGTTGGTCTCTCTAACCTTTTCTTTTTCTCGTCGCTCTACTGAGAACTGTGGTACAGAGGATTTTTCTAGTAGTGGTGACATTGCAACTAATTTGTTTTTGCTAGTATTCCTTCTGCTACCATCACTATCTATATTTGGTTGGAATGTCGTTGTGGTCGTCTCAATCTGCTCGTAGTAGCTGTCGTTTGTAATATGATTAGGAGCAGGAGCCATACTACTGCTTTGCTGCTTGTTTTTATCAGCAGAAATGTCATTATTATCGTCATCATCATATTGTTGTGTATCCAAGGAAGAGGATGATGCTGAGGGGTATGTCGTGAATGAATCTGGTGTTAATACTGAACTATTTTTGTTATTGTTAGTTAGGATTAGAAGAATATCGTTACTATTTCTACTACTACTACCACTACTACTATTATTATTACTAGAGAAGTTGCTTCTAGTTGATTTTCTTTTTGAATTTGTAGACGAAGAAGGAATATGTTGTTGTATCAAAAGATTTTCCAGGAATGCTGACGTTGATGATGATGATGATGAGGTTGTATGCAGCTTCGAAAATGATGCTGGTGAAGAAGGGACTTGTTCTAACGACGACGTGGATAAGGAACTCGATAGAATTTGATCGTTTTCATTACTAGTTGATATTGAGGAAGGGACTCCACGAAAGTAATGGAAAACATTAGCATTAATTGTGGAAGCAGCAGCAGAAGCGGCGATGGCAGATGAGCTAGTAGTATCCATTAACAGAGCAGTAGCGGCAGTGGCATCGACAATAGTAGATTTACTTTGCGTACAGTTTCCTCCTAACGAGAATTCCGCCAAAAGAAAATTTAGAAATGCTACTACAGTAAAGCAGTTGAAATGCAGGAAAACTGTAAAAAAAGGGAACAACAATTTGGAATATCTCAATACTGTAAAACATGCAATTTACATACGTATACATACATACATATTTATATACATGCAACAGGCATATAATTGTTAGTACGCATATAAAATTTTACGATTAAAAGATTTAGAGTATGAAATTTGGAAAAACAACAGGTTAACATGCTGGTACATACTGTTACAATTTTACGTAAGTATTAAAAAACAGAGGCAATTTTGTTAGATAGCAAGTTATTTAGTTTGTTTGCCTTCCAATTTAAAAGATGTTATTGTAGAGACGTTGTTGTGTAAGAAATTCCGTGTCTCTAAGTGGTAGCTGTGCACGATGTGATGACTAATTCAGTCCAATTACTTTTCAAATTACTCCGACGACGACGCCTACATACCCACTTGGATGAGAAAGTCAACCAACTGATATTCCGTGAGTGCTTCCAGCTTTATGGGTATAATTATACACAACAAATCCCACGTCAGGCACTGACTTGTTTTTGGTGGGACATGGGACTTGTTACCCCGAAACAACAATGTATTAGGTAGTAGTATATGTGATTCATGTGACTACCTGAAAATCTTAATTCAAACCGAAGCGTACCTATTTCGTGCTGACTCTGATTTAGTTTCCACGTCTTGCATGTTTTCTTAAGCCATTCAACATCATGCGGAGATCTATAGTCTAAGGATTTCATAAATGCGTACTTCACCAAATATCTCTATACTGATGTTTAAGCATTGAGCATTGTCTTGCATATGGTATTATAAATGCGATGTGTATATTTAGGTCTAAAATATGTATGTATATATTAGTGACATACCACGTCTCAAAGTACATGTGACATTCATAACATATAGCCTTCGAGAAGGACAAAAACGTCGTGGAAGAATTCAAAAAGTGAAAGTTCAAAGCGCAATATCGTAAATCGCACCTTTTCTGAGCTAAAAAGATCCAAAGATCTTTATTCACCACTTTCTTCTCGTGTCTGAAAGATGTGTTGGTAAGCTATTTTTTTGTATGTATAGTAGGCACCTATTTTAGATAGGACACGTCAAACTGCATGCTAAACATGCTAGATTGAGCTATATGCCATCATTATTCTGACGCTATACCAGGAAAGATCTTTTAGTTAATTGGAAATCTTCTTTTGAGCCATTCCCTAGCCAACAACCTAACTCATTAATATTCATGATACAACACAAATGGCATCTTTTGTGTTATAGGCACCTCCACCAACTTACTGAATATCTATTCCGCGTTCGCTTTTCCTTTCAAAATGCAGCTCCCGTTTCTTATACTACGCCTTAGTCTGGCATGGTCTACTTTTAAACTTTACTTTACGCCGTCGCCACACACAGACACACATAAACCGTTCTATTATGTATCACCAGAATCACCACCTTGTTGGTTTGCATTATAGCATTCCATAAAATATTTTTCATGCGAGATCCTTATTTGGGCAGTACAGTTTGTCGGGCTTAAAAGAATATGGAATTCCGGTATATTACTGTATTTGTTCAAACCCTTTCATGCGACTCTCACTTTTGGTTTTCACTACTCGGGTTCCCTAATAATTCCACACACTTTCACCTCAGCCTGCTTGTTCATCGAGTTTGTCCTTTGTTCTACTTGAAAATCCTCAAGACGGATGTTTTTATGTGCCATATAGCATGCTAATGGAGTGGTAAAAATGAGCTACCGCTGTTTTTGTTCCGATACTTTCACTTTATTATGTACACACAGGACCTATAGCGGCAAAAAATTAATGTTAAGCACCTCCCGTCTCATACCCGCCCTTCCACATATATATTAACAATTTCTCTTGAAGAATTTTTCTTGGTTTTCAGTATCAGTATGATGTGGTGTATATTACCTGTGCTGTGTGTATACTTTGTACATTTTTGCCACAAGACATGCTTTAAAAATTAACTCCATTTATTTAAATAAACTTGCAAGTAAAATTGTTAGTATCTAATATCCCATCTGCGCTACACATATTAATCTATTGTTGACGATTAATATTAATGGAGTTATAAAAGTAAGCCATGCATTATTTTCTATTTTTTAAATTAAAATTTCAATTAGTTATTTTATCTGTATGATATTATGATATATCTTAGTTGGATTGAACCTGACTTGAAATAATGAAATTTTAATACAAAATATTTCTTTTCGTTGTTCCAAACAAACAAACAGTTAGGACAGTTCATATTTGCTGAATTTGCTACTACTGACGATTGATTATATTGGTTCCATTTAATTGACAATAGGAAAACAAAGTCGAAAAAACTACTTTGATTAAAAAAAATTTTCCTCTATAAGTTTTGAAATAGAATAACATGGTATGATAAATCCCCTAAAAATAGCAGCAGGGAAATGGATGATAATATTAGTGATGGTATAATTTATTGGTTTGGAAGCTTCCAATTCCCGAAAAGCACGTTCTTTTTAGCCTTGGCTACCCCAACTAGAAAAAACTGCTGACTGGACTAAAATTAATGACTAATTCGGAATGTGGTGTACATAATATGCCATAAATAGCACGTTTCTTACCAGGAAATGAAGAATCATGTAGCATAAAAAATATATTTAGTGTTATTAATGCACTCATTACGACTCGATTGGAAATCCCCATTTCCTGTCTTAGAAACGTGGGCCACGATGATAATGGCCAACCATATGACCATGAAGATAAGTTATATTCTACTCAAATAAGGTAATATGTAATATATTAAAAAAATATATAAGATGAAATTAATAAAGTTGTACAAGTTAATTACATTCAGAAACTACTAGCTTTGTCAATATGCAAATAAACAGTTTAAAACCTTGGGTTTAATAAAGATTTATATGTACACAAAGAAAACTTCTGCGTTTTTTATTAGAAAAAGAAATTACGTAAATTACTCTTGAGAAGTTGTTGGAGCAAATCTGCCAAAAATATTTTCTAAATTAAACCTTAAAGTAACACAGTGAAATATATTCGTAGAGCTAAATGCATTATTTGACCTTACATACATAATAATGTATTAGGAAGGCATATATGTATGTAGTGGGATGGTGTGTTTGTGTTTTGTAAACTTTAAAAAATGCATTAACTTTCATATTATTGCTTTTTCCATATTGCTCAGCATGACAAATAAAAGTATAGATAAAAAAGTAGTAGTAGTAGTAGTAAAAAAATCAATCGATATTCGATAACATTAAAAAATTATCAGGAGGTTTACTTTTCGATTCAAGTACTATAGGCATATGACATACATATACAAGAGCAAGCAATGTAGAAAAATACACACGTTTTAAAGTGGTAGCACATTGATTAGATTGGTTGAAAAATGAAATGCTTTTTCATACACAAGAGAGGGGTATTAGATTTTTTTATGTTGAACCACATGGTATGTATGTATGTATTTAAGTATGAAGTTGAGTTGGTATGTCTTGTAATGTTTCAGAATTAAACTGGCAAAATTATATACATTGACGAGTATAAAATAAGTTTTCACTTTATCGACACATGAAATTGGGATTACCCGAGTATACCTATTTATCTTTCAAAAATCCTTTCAGCAAAACACTAAACATTTTACAGGTAGTATCCTTATTTTTTTGTATTATTACTACCCACCTTGATGATGATGAAGAGGAAATAACTTGCAACAAAACTAAAGGAAAAGAACTGGAATATTATAATTTCTATTATTCATGCAGACCTATATTCTGTCCTTATTGAGTCAAGCACTTTTTAAAAATACATCTTACATTTATTTCATAAAGCCAAACAAATGTAATATGTAAAACAGGAGGATGAATCATCAATTCACATTTCTCGCTCACAACATATCATAATCATAATGCACACTTCATATGTCCTCTTTATATCTCATCTATAGATTTATGTATGCAGATTTATGCAAAATTAATTATTTTTAGCTTGACTGCAAAAACGAAAACTTTTCATTGCAATAATTTTGTGAAACATTGTGTTGGACTTGAAGAGAGAAAGTTTTCACTCTGTTGCATTTCTGAAAACCATTAGCATAATGTGTCCTCCCAAAATTATTAAAATAGCACAGCAAGCAAAAGTTGCTCACCGAGAACCCCAACTTTTGCTCGTCTTCCCCCAAACACACACACACACACACACAAGTTTTCATTCAAATTATTTGTGTGGTATCTCTCTATATAATATATGTACACTTAATGAGTCTCTATTTTGTTGACTAGTTCCAAATTCCAAATATATGGGTAATAACAATTTAATATGTATATAGGTACTGCATAAACAAAAGTAAATGAATTTTTGGTTGAATAGTTTTGTAATCATCACATAGTAACTTACCTGGTTCCATTGTTCCTATTTTTGTTGTTGTTGTAGTACAGCAACTTGCTTCAGCTTTTATCTTCCTGTGCAGAGCAGATGATGATGATGATGAGCCCTTATTATTTCTCTCTTTCGCCCTCCCTAATTATTATTGATGTTGATGGTGTAGAAAGTAGAAACTTCACTGATGGCGTTTGTTGGTTGCTTTTTTGCTACACAAAAAAGGCAATGAGTCCTTTCCTTTAAAGCGGATTTTCACGGGCAGTAGCAGTCTTACTAATTGTTACTCAGACGATACGATGAAAGAGGCCCCGTTTCCCCCACTCTTGTCTATATATCCAAAACCGTTGATAATACGACACGACAATACATACATGTCACGCGTGCTCGTAACAATAATCATGAATAGAACACACCAACAAGGACAGAGCTTGGAGTATAACAGCAGCGGCAACAAGAGAAAGAGAAAGAAACTGGGTTACGTTTACGTAATATACAAATGCTAACAAGACAACAACAATTTGCTCTTCGCTGCTGTTTTGTTGTGTGTCGTACGACCAAAAAAGGACAGAAACACAATTTTCTCTCTTTTCTTTTCCTTTTCTATCTTTCACTTTTTAAATAGCAATAATAGAAATGTTATCCCGGAGAAGTGTCTGTAAGTGTATATATAGCTGTTTAAGTAACAACAAGTTTATTTTCTTCTTTGCTCAGCATGCGTAGGTTTATAAATTTCCAAACATGTGTTTCTTATTATTATTATTATCTTCTTCCTCTTTTTTGGTCTTCCTAAATATTTCTGGTATAATAGAATCAGAGAAACTGTAACAGTAATAATAATGCAGTAGTAGTAAGGCTGATGACTGTCTCCAAAAATTCGGTGGATATATAATTTGTCTTGTTATCATACATATAAATATGGGCGTAGGTGTAGATTATGTTTTTATTCTTTTTTTCTCGTTATTCTTTTGTATTGTAACAGATTATGTTTGTAATATTATATCACATACATACATATAAGTGCATGTATGTTGTATATAATATGTCGGTATATGTAGCTACAATGTTCATTTGATTGTACCCATAGAATCTCAAAGAAAATACTGCTGTATTTTTTTATATCAACTTTTGATGATGTCCCATTCTCTCTCTGTTAATTTACTTATAATACTGTTAATGGTGGCAGGTTTTTGCTATGTAATGTAATATGTAGGTATATTACTTTCTCTAATGTATTTTCCTCACATAAATATGTTTAGCAACGGACGAGTAGAATGTTGGTGGAATGTAGAAAGCTTTGACTTGACTTGGCCTGTAATATGGCTTTAATAGATTCTTTAACTTTGGCGAGTAAGACACCTTTCCATTCCACAATGGAACGACAATTTCAACTTATTGAATTGTCTTGTGAGAGACAAAAATTTGTGTTGTATGTATGTATGTTATGTAGTACTACTACATCAGTTACTGCGGGCGAAATAGAACAATATATATGAAGTCTCAAGATTCCATTCTTTCTACTTGTTCCTCTAAAAAGTCTAATAATAATAAAAGTTGTTTAGTTCACCAGCTTCTTTTCTTTTTCTAACTTTTTAACTCTCTCAGAGACTCTGCTGAGGCCTGGGATGATGTTGATGTTGTTGTAGGAGCTATGCTGCTGCTGCTAGGCTGGGCTTGGATGCTGCTGCTGCTGCTTCTGTTTATCATGTATTATGAAGTAAGTTGTATTGTTAAAGGAAAGTTTAAGTTAAATTGGAGTTTGAGAGTGAAAGTTGGTACTCGCCGGTGTAGTATTAATTTGACGTATGGAAGTATATTGTTTTTGAAATAGTTGCACACATATACATATTATGTGTATAATGTGTATGTATAATAGGTATTCAATCCAGGTAGGCAGAAGATGGTAGTTACTAACTACAAGTTAGTTCATCGTCCACATAATATATGGGATTATGTTGTAGTGCCAAGGTAAAGTTGAGTATTATTCTCTTCCCTCGTCCCGTTCACTCACACGGCACGTCACATCACATCACGCCAATCTTGCTTTGGAAAAAGAGGTCGGGCCTGTCATCATGATATCGTGCATGATGGTAATACTGGTAATAGTCACCGAAACAGTTCACTCACAAGTTTTGAGAGAGAAAGTAGAAGAGAGAAAATGTGTTGTTGCTTGCTGCCTTGATCGTTGTGCCAACTTCCTGTCAAGTAATAAAAAAAGATTTTTTTCGTGGTCAAGCCCAATTCTTATTTTTTATTAGTTCTTTCATGCTATGTAGAAAAGGCATTTTTATGGGATTTAAATGAAAAATATCTACAATAAGTAAGATGAATATATTGTCATATTATGTTTGGAGTGTAGTTTTTGGTAGTGAATATATAAGTAGGTATAAATACGCGCTAAGAATTATGTTGTGTCACAGTCATTGTCACATTTGTTTGTGTGTATTATGTTTATATATTATTATGTGCGTGAGACTTGCTATGATACTTACTTACGTGATACTTACGCGTAATGCTGTATACTGAAATGGGATTATGG
>JAHZNC010004759.1:0-13022 GCA_027744095.1 Zhuqinia jingwanae | reverse complement strand
TCATTAATAATTTCAAATTGTCCTCTGCGTTTTTAGAAGCTCCCGGAAAACTACTTTCATCATAATCATCTTCTTGACTTTCTAAAGAGGCAGCACGCAGTTTTTTCTTTCTCTCCCTTCTTTTGTCGTTTTCATCACTTCCAGTACCTGAACTGGAACATGACGATTCAGATCCACAACTAGTAGACCAGCTTTCTTCGGAGGAAGTTGAACTTTCATCCTCCTGATTTTTGTTTTTCAAGCTTCCTCTTCTTGAATTAGGTCCAGTTCCTACACTGTCCTCCTCACTACTAATACTTGTGTCCTTCCGATGATGCACATTCCCTTCCTCTTCACTTGAACTTTCATGGGATCCACCTAAACCTTCTATCAAACCGTCTGTGTCAGTTTCCTCCTCACTTGAATCCTTATTCAGATAAGCATCAACCTGTCCCCTTTCAACATTTTCCAGCTCCTCTAGCTCCCATGAATCTGTTTCCTCGTCAAATGGTATACCATCTTCTTCATCGTAATCCATAGCTGGAGCACCAAACTCATCTGAACCATCATCTAACTCTACTTCACCCAATGTTTCATCTAGTCCATCACCACCACCCAACGAAACATCACTATCCTTCGATATTTTTTTTGTTTTTAAAGAAGGCTCCTCTTCTCCTGATCCCAGAAACAATGAATTACGTGAGTCAAAACTGGTCAAAGATGAGACACTAGGAGATGACACATGGCTGGCACGATCACCAGTGGAAAAATTCCAGGAATCTTCAGATGAGCTACTGCTATCCGTAGGAAAGGCTTCTTCTCCGGAAGATACGTCGAACATGTTGAAAAATTCCCGCTCTTTGTCCTCTTCTTGCGCTTGACTAATTGTTATTATTTCAACATCCCTTTCGTCAAGCTCCGCTGCCATACGCTCTCGTTCCAATTCCACTTTTTCATTCAACCAGCGTTTTCGCTGATTTTTGAAACCCCTGTATTTTTTCAAATTGTGGACTCTTTTGATAGCCTGATTTGGCAGGTAGTCTGGGAACTTGAGATTTTTTGATTTCGTAGGATAAGGAATTGGAGGAAACATGTAGACAATTTTTTTGGAGGGATCTTGATAATCAATACACCCATCTCGTATTTTATTGAACCATTTGAGTTTTAATGTAAACCACAAAAAATACATTAGGCGATTATCCCAGTAGAATCGTCGTAAACTCGGTACTCGGGGACGACCTTCATACGATGGTAGGCGCAAACCTCGGCTGATTCCACTGGGTACGTGGAGATGATGCATCCAGTGAAAGCGGCTACAAGGTTTTCGGCCTGTTATTATGCCGCCCTGTTCACGCTCAGGAGTTATTTCCAAATGAAATTTCTGAAATTTACAAAGCAGACAAAGTTCACATATATGAATAAATGATATATTCATCCAATTTCAATTACGTTTGAATATTAATTGAAAATTGTTTACGTCGAAAATAATTTTTTCTGCCCGAGATCTTTTCCATTCATAGATTATGCTAAGGTACATGAAGAAGGGCGGAAGTCCGCAAAAAATATGACTCATGACGTCGACTGTTCCTGACATTTTTATACCAATAAATTCTTCGATCCCACCACGTCCGGGTAGTTGAGTAATGTACACCTGATAAACATAATACAGTTATCAAATTAGCTACAACATAATTATTGAATAATTGATTTTAAATATGTACATATGTATATAAGTACTAAAACTCACAATTGGAACTAGAGGAATTATGATTTTCCACAGAAATCTATACCAGAGTGTAACCTGCCACGACGTCATTTTACGAGTGTAGTCGTTTAGCGTGCGAACTCCGGCAAAAAAGAATATTGCAACGCACTCCACCATCAGAATAAACATGGGAACGCAGTTGTACCATAACGCCTCCAATACAAAGAGAATATTGGAACCTCCCTTTGAAATGACAATTGTCAAAGTTGAGTCATAATAGATCACAAAAGAAAATTAAAGTTACAAAAGCACAAGTCAATTCTGCTTTCTACATATACCGGCAGTAAAGTGACAAGATGGAATATCCCAGCGTATAACATAATCTTGGTCACAAGCTGCCCTTTTCTCTTGAATCCCAAGAGCAAACTCATGTAACGCTGTTGTCGCCTCATCTTGTCATGCTCCCAGTAATTGTAATTGGTTCGGGCAGCCTCGTAGTACTCCTTATCTCCATCGCAAAAGTGCTGCCGAATGGTATGGAGTGAGGAAAGGGCTCTGAGAGAAGTATAGAGAAAAATCGCGATAGTCATTGCGACAAACATTGTGTATCCCACTCCCTGCTGGTGATGCTGTACAGCAACTTGGGGGAATACTTCGAATATATAGTCACTTCCGTAATTGTCAGAGGTGGCGTTTCGGAATGCAGTTGTGGTGCGAATTGTAAAGTGACAGAAAATGAAAAATATCGCGATAACACAGTGAATGAAGAGACTGGCTAAGCCAGAGAGAATGCTCATGCGTTTCATCTCATCGTGGGGGAATGTATTATGGCTCCCGTAAGTTATGTAAATGCCAGTTCCAACCCCACTGCTAATCACGGCTTGTTTTATCGCCGCGGTCCAAGTCTGTAAACAAGATCAAGGTAAAAAAAAATGCAAACAGTTTTTCATCTGAAACATTTAATTTCAGGAATTGAAGGCTACAGCAGACTCACATTTTTGTCCCAGAAATATTTCAGGTGATCCCGTTTGAACAACCAATCAGTAATGGCAGGAAGTGCGTCACCGGGGAAGGTATGATTGAAGGAGAACAAGGAAAATCCCTGTATACCTTAACAAAATTATATGATCTGTATCTGAAAAATTAGAGTTTTTCCACAATTGTTTTTGACGCGTGAAAGGTTTATGTTGTCTTACGGAAAGTATAAACGCGATATAAAACATGAAAAGCATCAATTTTCCTAGTGGTCTACAGCCAAGTTTCAATATAATATTGAAAATTAATAGCAGAATTGCACAGGAAACAAAAATGCGAGGATTTGGAAGAAGGCCGGCGGCGATTTGTGTCCAATGTGGATCGTCGTGGATTATATTCCAGTGATCCCATGGTCTGCACACGTGAATTCGGTATAGCTCGACAGCTGGGGTTCTTTCGTCTGCGCTGTAAGACGAGTTCATCTGATGATGGCCAAAGGTTGCCCTGCAGTTACCAGTATCCCACTTATTGTTGCATTGTCTCCACGGGAATCTGATGTATACTGATATTTGCAAATAGTAAAAGAGCCATGTCACACGGGTCATCGAGAGCAAATAATCGAAAAGGCAGGAGATGAGCATTAAATATGCCAAGCCTGTTGGATGGTATTAATGATAATTTTCAATTAGCTGTAATACTGTCAGAAAGAGTAATTGGATCAAGTACACGATAGTGTCCAAAGAAGAGCTTACTTTATACCTTGGAGGAGGGGGCACATTTGTTTGATTGCTTTCAATAGTCCCTGTCGATGAAACTGCCCAATGACAAGTTCCATGTATATTAATGGGATGATGAATATCAGCGTCAAAATTAAATAGACCGTCAGGAATACTACTGCAAGCAACAACAGGACGAATTTACTTAAACATCAGCTTTAAACAACATGACATGCAGGAGCAGCCAAAAGTTTAGTTCAGTTAGTTAGTCTTACATCCCCCGTATTGCAAACATCTTCCTGTAACCGACCACAAACTATAAAAACAGCAAACCGGGGCACAAGCTGCTCCGAGTTTACTTTCCTTCTCCAACCATTTATCCCGACAGTAGTCCCAGTACACCTGCCCCTTTCGGAGGAGTGGTTCTAGCCATTCTCGGACATCGAAAAGCGTCGAATCTACGGGCTGCGCGGGTCTCTTCACCGGATCAGGGTGAAGTCGGTAGTGCTCCCGTGTTTCCTCCACAAAATCTAAAGGCAAAATGGATGATAGAATGGTTAAAGGTAAGGCTGAGGGAATAGCGCTGCCACAAACACGTTGATAGAATCACATCCTATGATTCACATCTACACTCCAACACAATACCGGCACTTGTAATTAAAAAATAAGTTTTTGTTTCAACCTTACCAAACGGATGTCTCCCCTGCAGTTCCTCAAACTTAACGGGTATCCGAAGAGAGTACAAATTACCAAGACGCTCAAACCCATGTCTCAGAGTTCCCGGTTGGTTGCGCTCTGTAGCCTCAGCTGATAAATCCTGACCTGGAATGTAGGCAGACTCTGGTCTCTCTATGTGCAGTTCATCTGTTGAAGGCTGGGGACCACCTCCAAAGTATTTCTCGACGACACTACCAGTTCTGGCGATAGTACTCTGTTTGGTTGCGAGCTTACTCTCAGTGCCAAACTTGATTTTACGATTCATGATAATGAGATACAGTATTATGTAACAGCTCAAGTGAACAACACTAACATACGTTTACTTCGAGAGAACAAGTTTGAAAAGTAAATTGTACACTGTAAATAAAATTTCAAATGAGACCATTTGTTGGTCATTAGCCTTGGAACAAAATGGCTAAATTAAATTGATGTATTGCATTAGCTAAAAATGTTTTAGTATCCTGTATTTTCATATTTAGAAAATATCGGAACAGTCCTCGTAACCACGCAAACTATTCTTTGCACATGAATTATTGTTACTTGATGCCAAATGATGGATCACCAAACATTCTAAAGAGTTCAGCAGGATGTCAAAGGGCATTATGAGGGTATGGAGTATGGACCCTTTTAGACGGTAATCGGACGTTTGTCTGTCAGGATATTTATGTAAGCTCCTTCACGGCTTTTTACAGGCGAAGAATTAAAAGTAAAAATTTGTACAAGTGTGAAACGACAAAAGTTATTTCTAAACCCATAACTTTGTACACAACATAACGCAATAAAAATACATGTGCGAATATATCGTTTGGAAGGCTTTGTTTAACTTTTGGAATGATGTTAATTTTTTGTAGAAGAGGTGAAATTTTTTTTTTTAATTAGTTGATAACCTCGAAATTTAGGCATGTAATATAATAATAATGAGTTTAAATATTATTAGTATGATATAATATATCGATTTATGTGTAGGATACGGTCATGCAATATTATTTCATATTTCACTCTGTATGCATATGGAGATGAAACGATGGATAGTAAGTACTATTCAAAATTAAAAAAATTACATTCGAGCATAAAAATTAATTTGAATTTTAAATCCTTTATATACGCTCTCGAAAAAAGGCAATATATAACTATAACACATTATTATTATGAAAACCACACTAAAAGAAACTCGTTCTTCTATTATATATGTACCTAATTGGATTTCTATAATCCAACTAAATTAGCGAAAAATAGGATTGAACATACACATAGTAGAAAAATTTAAATCGTCGTCATCATAAAATTTATTCTCTTATTCGTCACCACCTTTCTTCTTTTTCTTCTTCTTTTTAGGTGTCTCTTCTTCTTCCTCTACAGCAGCTGCTTCCTCCTCAGGTTCTTCCTGTTGCTTCTTCTTTTTCTTCTTTTTGGGAGGTTCATCTTCAGGCTCTTCTACAGGGGCAGCTTCTTCTTCTTCCACTTCTTCTTGCTTGATTTTCCTTTTATCCTTCTTCTTTTTCTTTTTTGGACTTTCTTCCGCTTCCTCCTCCCCTTCTAACTTGATGTCGGGTTTAACGTCTAAGAACATTTTAAAAAATACAGTTTACACACGTCGCCAAACACATCATCACATATATATAAAGGTGTATGCTCAGAGGAAGCAAGTTAATTAAAGAGATTTATTTTACCTTCTTCATCATCATCATCAGCGTTACTTTTCCGTTTTTTCTCCTTTATAGTAGAATCAGCGGATGCTTGGTATTGTCGAATTTCACTTTTGTTGTCGTACTTTTGTGGCTGGAAGCTCTTCTTTCCTCCAGAAATTCTCTTAATCTCTCCTTGCTCTAATTGTTTTAATCTGGCTTCCAAATATGCACGATGTTCAATACCCATGGAACAAGTTGCATCCTCTCCTAAAGCATCAACACGAGCTGCTAAGGCAGTTTTCGCAGCAAGCATTCTTGATGCCTAAACAAAATACAACAATTTGACATAAATACAAAGTTCCTCATGATAAATATCAAATAGATAGTATATATACTTTAAATGTTTTATCTGAAAATAAATCGAATATTTTAGGGTCAGGGGACATAACGCAATTTAAAAAGGGCACACGAAACACTCCAGAAAATGCTCACTTTGATCACTTACAACTGTTGTCGGTAATCTGATATTTCAATAACTTGTTCTGCCAAAAAGTGGATATTTTCAATATCCTCCTCCGAAATTTCAGTGCCCATTGACACCTCAGCAGCTTCTTTAAGTTTTTCTTCCAAATCCTCAGGCAGAATATCGGAAAAATCTGTGGTTGAAGCGTTACCTCTCATTCCTGTGGAATCATATCATAACAATGAAATTATATATTGTTTTATAAAATAAACAAAGCACAATTTAAGTAAGTAAAAGTAAAAATCCAAGCTTCAAAGTAAGTAAAACTGGAAATTAGCATCATTCATACCCATATGCTTAACTACTTTGATAAAAGTAATATTATCCTGGATAATCTTGGACAATTCCGGAAAATGCCATCCGTACCATTCTCGACATCTCATCATGTAATTATTGAGCTCCTTATCCAAGTCATCTAGAAGGCTTACCGCCTGAACAATCATGGTGTCAACCTTATCCGGACTGAACTTTAACTTATATCTACTCAAGCTATGAGCTAAGCCGAGAGCCATAGCAGCCATTTCTCTGTAAAAAGTCACAAAACAACATGAAAATGAAGTTAAATTTCAAACAATTTATGTATTTATGGCATAAATTTTATGCATCCACCAGAAAATGAGTTACCTTTGTGGCAAAGAGCCAATTAGCGAGTCTGCCTGAGATCTAATGCATCTCATCAGCTCTTGAACGGCACTTGAAGACATGCAACTAATGTTGAGCTTTTCCTTAATGGCATTTCCGAGTTTAGCGTCAGCAACGAGCAGTTGCTCTTGTGCATCCTTATCAACTAGCTTTTTCAACATCTTTTTCAACGGCTTGGCCACTTTTCCTTCTACAGCAGCAGTGGCGGCCCCTAGAGCGTCAGTCGTATCAAGGAACTTTTCGAAATGCTTCAGTTTCACTCTAATTAATTAAAGTACAATGAAATAACAAAATGACAAGTCAGATAAAAATTAAGGATTAGAGTAGCAGAAACATGAACTAGATATTTTACAATTTACAAACTTACACTTTGCTAGCCTTATCAGCTGACTCAAAATCCTTGAAAAGATTTTCTGATTGCTCCAACTTGCTGTCATCCAAGAGCTACATGAAAATTAAATAAAATACGACACATTAACACTAATTTTCTAACTAACATCCCCATTAAACCATAAAAGTAAAAGATGCTAAAGATGACGGGATTTTTAAAAATAGCAACAACAATTACCCACCTTGAACACGGCATAACCCGCTGCTGTTTCGAAAAGAACTAACATTTTAACTGAGTTGTTTGTAAATCTACTCTATTAAATAGACACCTTTACTTAATTTACAATATAATTCCAATTTTTTAGATACTTTTTATTTTGAAAAAAGCATCTCCATTCTTTATATTATTGACAAGCGTTGTCCACAAATGCAAACCGAACAAACAACAAGAAAAAGCATGCAGTATGCATGTGATATGTTTAAGCTGCGATAGTGCCGCGTGGGATCCGGGGCATCGTGTAGCAAGCTTTGTTCCTTTGTAGCTGAGTTATATTGTGGGCGACGCTTACAAATATTAACAATGTACTTTGGGATGGACCGTCAAATCAGCCCCCTGCAACAAATCTGCTGGTGAAAGCCTATACACAGAAAAGCGTGGTCTAACTAAGAAGCCCTTGGCCCTTGCACACCTTTTGTTCTTAGGATAGCGATAGCGAAATGTCATCCTAGGTAGAAAAAAATCTCAGGATGCCCCTGTCCCAAGAGATTTTACTCAGTACGACTGCTGCTACACTTGCACTTATTAAGGTAAATTATGCTTGTACATAAATGTTATTTATTTGTAAAAATAATCGCTCATATTTGTCCTTTTTACCCCTTGCATTCATATTGCGCAATCAATTAATGTATTATACAATTATTGCTACACATCGTAAATTAGTAAAATATATAACCATCCTATGAAGGTTTAGCCATGTTGCACGTTGCATATATCTAGAGGTCAATACAAATTTATTTTGTTTATTGTTTATGTAATCTGTGTATTTAAATTGAAAATACGTCGTGAATTATTCTTCAATTTATTAATTTTATTTATTCATTTTAAACTAACTAAATGCATGAGCTTTGCACACACAAAGTCACATAAAATGTGTTTATTTTTGTTGGACATTGTCTTCATGTTGACCATCGGCGAAATATTATGTGTGGGGGACGAGCTCTATCAACAACAACATCGTCACCAAAGAAGGACATCATATATTACGATAGACTGGTGTTATGGCAGGTCGAAACTTTGCGGCGAGTCCGTCTGGGATGGTGTATGCAAAAAAGGAGAATTTCAGTCTCCAATCAATTTACCGGGAAACTTGGGCAAGTTAACCGCAAATAAAGGATACTTTGACTCGACCATCAATTTTCCACGGTCCACCTTCTTCCTTCAAGGTTATCAAATGGAGTTTACCGGAAGAACATTAAAAATTTGGCCTGCACACGAAGAAGACACAGAGCGTTTGAGTTTCCAATGGATAAATCATGACGAAGATATACAGTACGTGTTTCACAGTGTACATTTCCACTGGGGATCAGTTGAGGATTTGGGATCGGAGCATACCATAGACGGAAGAGCTTACCCGGGGGAAATGCACATTGTGTTTTTTGACCAGAGATGGGGAACAATGGAACAAGCGTTGACTTCCAAGTACAGAAACACAATTTTGGTGTTGGCTGTCTTTATGAATATTGGCATGACTATTCCGGATGAACAAGATTCGGTGACAAGTTATTTTCTGCATCCGGTGATAAGAAATCTGCCGGCATTGGAACAAATGACAACTTTCGCGGAAGTAAGTGAATGGCTCAATTTGGCGGAGGCCCTGGTGGGAAAATATGCGTACACTTATCTGGGATCGTTGACAACTCCCAAATGCAATGAAAATGTGGTATGGGTTATCATGCGTCACCCAGTTACAGTTCCGGAAAGCCACTTTGTCGCATTGCGGAAAACAAACTTTACCGGAAGTGGACACCTTGTGAACAATTACAGGTATAATTTATATCAGAATCAATATCTTATCCATTGAAAATGAATTTATCGCCGTCGCTCTTGTCGTCAAATGCTATACTTTCAACTTTACCTTAAATTACAATAATGCTTTAAAACTCTATTGTCTATTTTTCCATTTGTTATATTACAAAAAGTAGGCTGTCTGACGCTTTTAGGAATATGCGTCGATTATAAGCACAATATAATTATGTTCCATGTCTTGTAATAAATGTGCGATATTAAGTGCATATTTCTTTCAACAGAACTTTGCAAAGAAAGCGTAAGCCAGATGGAAGTAATGATTACTCGGCGGACGTGCATTTAGTAAATTTGGAATACAACTAAGTTTACAGCGGGCCGAACGTGGAAATGCAAGCGTGCAAGCTAGAATGAGGTAACAGGCGCACGGAAATAACATGATTGGTTACCCCATTTTTTGGATCTCATTTGGGATGTACAATCATAAATAATCTATTTTGATATTTTTATTAATTTTGTGTCTTCTGATACTTACCTGTTACTACAATGCTTGTCTACCAAATTAGAATTTTGAAATAAATTACATGTATTTTTATTGAAATGATTTCGTTTGGTGTTTCAATTCGATTGCAATTTGCTAGGAAAATTTATCACATTGCCCCAATCGTATTTTGTTCAAATTAAATTCATCTTCAGTGGCATCGACAATGACGACAATGTCAAATTATTCATGAACGCGACCGATCTTAAAACTTTTAATCAGCATTAATGATGGGAACTTTATTGCTGCACAACTGTATAAAGCATAACATTATAGTTGCGTTGCGATGATTTGTAAACATGCAACCCCGCACATGACAGTATATAATTTATAGAGCAACTAGTAGTTAGAATAAGCTGTAAAGCATGTATCCAACGTTACTACTGACTGATGGCATATGTACATATACTGGATGAAGACAAATAAAAATTTGTAAGACACTGGAATCTTAGTTTAATTATGTACATGATTAGTCTAAGAGATTCATAGAGACCTCAGACATTAGGTCTGAGGTCTCCATGAATGTAAACAAATTAGTTATGCGAAATTATTGCATGAAAAAATGTAATTACCAAAGTTGGACTAAATGACTGTACCATACCGCCATGTACTATTGATCCCGCCTTCGTTACATTGCATTAATTGTCTTTATTCAGCCAAACTTTTGAAGGATTCAATACTAACGGTACTTGCCCGTTCCATCCTAAAAGCATTGTTGACATAGTATCCATTGTAATCTTCCTTTCCGGTTGTGTTCAAATTACTTGCCTTTGCCCTATTCCCATCATCCACAATCACCTTGACAGCAGGGTCATCCTGAACTTGATACACGGAAGAGCTCTCATGTAGATCAGAGAGCTTCCCTGCACACCCTTTCGTTTTGCTGAGGGAGTTGAACATGCCCAGAAGAAAATTGCACACTAAGGAAGCCTACATAAATGCAAATGCCACATATAAGATTATATAATATTGCAATAATGCTATAATTACAATGTAATTTAAACTGCCATATAAGATTCATTTACCACAGAGAAGAGTCCTATTGTAGCACCAACTTTAATGATTAGCTGAAAAAAGTCAAACTTTCTTCCTTCACCCTCCAAGTTAATTAGAATTTTCAAAGCAAATTGTTTTCTCAGTGTACGTGAGTCATCAGAGTAATAGTCAGCCGATCTGGGTTGACAAATATTATGTAGGTATATAACCATTTTTATTGAAAACCTTGTTGCATGCTAAATGCTTTATTCAAAAGTGGCATGCGTGTATATAGTACCTAAAATTCCATCCATTAAAAATCCCAGCCTCTCTGTCATCCACTCTTAAAAAATGGTACTGTGGACGGCAATCTTGCACCGTCCTGCCAAAATCCAGATCACAATCCCACAAAACTTTTATACGAAAAACCCCACCCTGTCATAAATAGTGACAAATATATTCTACTTGATATTGACCGTTGTATTTCAAAAATTTTTTAAAAAAATCTCCATTATATTCAAATCACCTTTATTGCAACATTGGTGAAATTATCGCCGCTCCATTTGACAATATCTTCAATCCTAAATACCGGGCATAGTGGATCACTCACGTTATTGTATCTACACTTCTTGAGATAGTCCTTGGAGATGTAGGTTGGAAGGTTTCGTACTTGGGGATCGCCACATCCGGGAAAGTCCACTGTGTTTTTTAGCAGTACTGTAAAGTGTTTGACCTCCTCCAGTAATGCTCTATCTCCGCCTCTAAGAACACACAATATTGCGTTTGGGTTGGCGTAGTTTATACCACGACAATTTCATCTTTTCCGACAAAATTAAATGTCTTTCTTTTTACCTCGGTAGTTTTCTCATTTCAATTGGACACCATCCTCTCATCTCGCAAACACCTTCACTTGTCAGACATTTACCTGTATGAACTCCATTAGTAGCTGGGGACCAGTATCCTTTCACGCACCCATTCTCACATTTTGAAGTTGAACTGTCCGCACACGTGTGGACCGTTTGGTTCGGGGTTAATATAATATTGGTGACAATTGAAAAGCTCCCAGTTTCCCCTTCACCCCCTTGTGCGGGATAAATTAGATCGGAGGGATCCCACATCCTCCTATATAAATGGCCATTCGGCATACCCAACTCTTCGTCAGTCAAGCTCTCGGTTGACAAATAGCCCTTCACTTTGGTAAGTACCACACCGTGAACTGGACATGTCTTTTGGTAGATTTTACGAATGTCTAGATGGACACTTGCGAGGAATGAACACCACACTAGGACAACCAGCGCCACATGAACAATAGCAATAATAGGATTTCGTACGCTCAATGTACTCGGTGAGGTATAAACTGTGCAAAGTTGTTTGAAATAATCTTTCATGATAAAAAAAAATAATAAGTTCCTTAAAATTACAGGGATATATTTCTGGCTATTGAATTCGGATTTGAAAATAACTATAAACAACCTATATGCAGATTAGATAGTCAAATATAAGCACAGTAGTACACAACCCTTGATTGATCAGTTTACAATCAGACTTTAGACATGAGTTACTGAGTTAGTATGTAGCCAAATTTGTTGGAAGTTTGGGTATTACTGATCCCTTGAATTCTCGAGCTTATGGATTGTAGTGGAACATTTATTATGGCTGCATGATTTAAAAATAAGAAATCGCATACAACTGTAAATACTTTCCTTATGGGAATAAATACCTACTATTCACCTTTCTACACACTCATCATTATAGTTACGAAAGCTTGGTTTGTTAATAGGTGCATACATTGAGCATTTATTTATTTTGACTAGGTTAAAAGTTAGTCACGCAATCACAAGAAGTAATAAGCCATGTCCACATATGTTTCTGAAGACGATTTTTCATCATGCGACCGCAATAAGACAAATTATATTGTATATATCAACAGGGACTTAACTACCAATTGGTAATTAGGGATTAGAGGTTGCTTCCAATAACAATAACATAATAGATATTCTTATATAATTTCTTTGTGCTTGCATGAGAAATTAATTTTGAAATAATATCATCAATATAATTACAGAAACGGCAATATGTGCCTAAAATTATTATATTGTTTTGTCTATAAAGTTTTGTGCGATACACTATTTTGTATTTGACAATGATTAAATTGATTAATCAAAGGGGAGGATTTATTTTGCATGTTTTCATCAATCATGGCAATGTCATTACCACAAAAGGAATGCTGGAGTATTTAAATATTAATATATTTAATATACATTGACT